>JANHFQ010001858.1:42146-52323 GCA_032468035.1 Aparallactus werneri
GAAGATGCTGGAGAAGTACCAGGACTTGAAGAAGGAACTAGACAGGATGTGGAAGGTCAAGGCCAAAATGGTCCTAGTGATGGTAGGAATACTTAGGATTGTGACTCCTATGTTGGGAGAATGGCCACCAAATGGAAGGAAGACAAAGCCATCCTAGGTTAGCTATGAGAATTTCATCAAAATTCTCTTCCCCTTTGTAAACTATTTCAAAAGCCAACAGAATTGTTGTTGTTATTCTTGCAAGAGACATTTCCAGCCAGGAATGAACTAACTTAATGACTCAGTAAGTAAAGGCTTAGATTAGAAAATATGTTAATAGATTCAAGTAAGATATGATGAGAATTGTTATAAAAATTAGATATATTATGTATCTTAATATTAAGTGAAGAATAGAGAATTAACATTAATGTAATGAATATTGTTGAAAATGTCAATAGTTATTGTGCAAGATATTTGTACCCAGATGACACACTGTTTAATGGATGATGGATATTTGATAAAATAATACTAAAAAGTTTTCCAAAAAAATAATCTGAAGAGAAGACAAAACCAAATACGCTTGATTTCAATTGCAATGTAGATTTTTACTGCATATCTCTTGTAGTATTTGTGAAGACAAGGGTTAAAAAAGGAAGAAAATATTAAAAATTAAAATTAAAAAATTAAAATGTGAAATAAATACAGATAGTTCTTGACTTATGACAATTGTGCCCAGAATTTATGTTGCTAATTGAGAAGTTGAGAAATTTTTTAAATGAGTTTTGCCCCATTTTATGACTTTTCTTACCACATTTGTTAAGTGAATCACTGCAGTTGTTAAATTAGTAACATAGTTGTTAAGTGAATCTGGCTTTCCCATTAGCAAAAGATGAATCACATGACTCTGGGAAACTACAACCGTCATAAATATGAACCAGTTGTCAAGCATCCAAATGTAATTCACATAGCCATGGCAATGCTGCAACAGTCATAAGTGTGAAAATTCGTCCCAAGTCACTTTTTTCAGTGCCTTTGTAACTTCAAATGGTCATTAAATGAACTGTTGTAAGTCAAGTACTACCTGGATTGTTAATTGTCAATACTGAATAATAGTGAAGTTACTGTTGTCCCATTCCAATTCTTTGGAATGACCTTGACTTTGTTTTGTGATTTGAAAAAGATAGAAAATGATAGTTAGCAACATAGACTTTGAAGATAAGACACATTTAATACGGAAACAAATGACTAGAAATGTAAGATGAGCATGTCAGTTCTAAATATGATTATTTCTTCCTTGTGGGTTTATACTAACTGCCATTTGTCTATTTAGTAATCATTTGATGTCAGAAGTGATTAAAAAAGGGAGACAGAAAACAACACAGCTAGAAATAAAAAAACATTGTTACAATTTTCAAATGCAAATAAAAAAACAGGCAAGCCATTAAAATCCAAAGGGTATTATTTCTAATTTTCTTATTTTAATCAGATTTGTACCCCGCCCCTCTCCAAAGACTCGGGGCGGCTTACAGGGTAGCATAAAACATCAATACAATATATAATCTAAAATCAAATTAAATAAAATACTAAATTAAATAGTATTGCATTAGTCACCTAATTAAAGTTGTACTGTTCTTAAGAAGAGTAAAATATTTACTGTGGTAGTAAAAGCCACATTGGTGTAGTGCAGGGGTAGGGAACCTTGGCTCTTTTATGACTGGTGGACTTCAACCCCCAGAATTCCTGATCTAGCATGGAAGAAGAAGAATTCTGGGAATTGAAGTCCACAAGTCATAAAAGAGCCAATGTTCCCTACCCCTGGTGTAGTGGTTAAGGCCTAGATACCTGAAGACCCTCAGTTCTAATCCTGCCTTAGCCAAAAGCCAGGCAGGTGAGTTTGGGCCAGTCCCACCTCTAGAGATAGAAAGACTACTGATGTTTTTGAATTTTACTGTGGGAGGAAATTCCTGAAAATGGAATCCTTTGAATAGAAACTCAATAGACCAGGGCTGCCAAACTCTTGGAGTGAGTTTGCTGGCCACACCCATGCCCGGTTTAGCGAAGGGGAAAAAAGTCCTGATACATTACGTGTCACCGGCATGATGACTTGAGTTTGACACCCCTGCCATAGACACTCCGGGAAACACCATGAATAGCCAAGAAAACAAATGGATAATTGGACAGATTAACTCAGAGTTCTCAATGGAGTCACAGAAGGCCAGGCTCAAATTATATTTGTTTAATTTTTTAAAAATTTTATTTATTCAAATTATAATTTTGGGGGCATAATTTACTTACTTCAGACACATAATGTGATACCTAGTTCTCTGGAAAAGTTTATAATGTTGGGAAAGGTGAAAGGAAAAAAGAGGAGGAAGATCAATATCAAATGGGTGGACTCAATTACAGCACCAATGGGTACATTTTTTGGAAGACCTGAAAGAGCGTGTTGAGAATGTTAGATAGAAAATCAGAGTTGTTACCAATGTAGTGGCACATAATCAATCATCACGAAGCATGCCTCCCCCTGTTTCAGTCATAACTTTAAGAAAATATTCTATGAAGATATTTTCCAAGGAATCAAGCCACACATTCCTTGATTAAAAGGAATCAAGCCATTCCTATAGTAAAGAGAGAGAGAGAAAAAAGAGGGAGTGAAGAAGAGAGAGAAAGAGAGAGGAAGAGAGGGAGAAGATTAGGCTTCACAATTGCCAGGACAATTACTGAAATATTTGATCTCTTGCCAAACATTTGTGATACTCTAAGTTGGAATCTGAAAGTGTGACATGTTACTTTTATCACATTTAGAGAATTATTTGCATTGAAAATCGGAGCCTGATCAGATTTTTCTTTTGTTTGACTCTGCTTCCTTACTTTATTCAATTCCCTGTCTCTTTCAAGAGTCACAATCAATTTGTTTTGAGGAGACTGGACAAGTCTCCAGAATGCCTTCAGAATGCCTTTGAGTCTATACACTTGTTGCATGTCTGGAATACCTCAATCCATTCCTGGTTTTAAAAAAAACCACATTACACCACATTGTGATTCCTTTTGTGCTTCTTCATGCATGGAAATATAGATGGATTCTTGCCTTTTCATGATTCAGTCAACCTTTGCATTTCAAAACTGGATTACCATTGCTTCTTTCACTCAGTGGTTTGAAATAAACGTACACCATCTTGCAGAGCCTACTTGGCCAAATGCTATAAATTCTGTCAGAAGGATTCTTAGAATCCAAATCCAAGTTAGGATTGTGTAAAAATGATACCAAACTCAGCAGCTTTAAGAGAAAGAAGTTTATTAAAAAGCATAAAACACTTAAAGGTAACTACAAATTGAGGTGTATAGGTTGGTAATATTTATAGGGAAAGTGGTATGTTGTGGTGTGTGTACATGCCCTTTTTAATGTTTAATTTGGTGGACATACAGTTGTGGTGGAAATGTCCTTATCTTACTTTGATGTATGCCTAAATGCTGACTCTGGGTGTTGTCTTTGTGTACTTAGAGACACTCTTCTTTGAAAAATGACTTTCCTTGTTTATTATTATTTGTGTTGTTTAATTAAGTAAGCCTGGTCATTAATTACCAGAGGAGGAAGTGGTTTAGCAATCTTTGCAACATTGTATTGACTTTGCAACATAGCTTTTTCCCCCCAGTTTCAGTTATTTATAGATCATGTTAATGATCAAAAGGGAAGTCAAAGATAGTAGAGGAATACATCTAATTTTGAATTAAAATTCTTTATACAATTATTAAAATTCCTGAGAGGAGAAAAGATAAAACTTGCCACCAGCTCACACACTGCCCTTTCCACAGCAAAAGCTTTGGTCTGGGGCAACATACAAAAGAAAAAGAAAATTGGTCGAGGCAGAAGTCAATATAAATTCAAAAATCACAAAACTAAACTTACAATCCAGTGTCACTGGACTTCAGTCATGAAAATGTACAAATATTTGTGGCCATTAAGATAATCTGATACTAAAATTAGCTTGTCAGTGAACTTTTAATGTGATTTGAGTAGGCTTAAAGGAAAGGGGACACACATACAAAATAAACTAAGGAAGCAGAAATCAAAAACAAATCATTGGTACAAAACTTATATTTTGTTTTGAATTGATGGAAAAGCACATTACCAGCTTGAACATATTCAAGGGATTCAACTTCATGAATGTGATCTAACACTGCAAATATATGTGACTTACCATAGAGACCAGAATAGAGCAACCAGAAGAATTATTGATGAATTACAGAGAACATTTTAGGAAGTCACACAAATGAAGGTGAAGTAACAAAACGTTTACACTGGCATTAGTGAATTTTTTAGAAGCTGGCTATTCTTGGAACTTTGTTCTTAAACCAGGAAGGTTGCATCCCAAATAGGCATAATTAGCATTCATGAAAAATAATGCTTGAAAAAGCCAATCATATTTGTTGTGGGATGTTTTACCATTAGTAAATGTGCTGCATGGAGACAATTTTGTATTACTTCCAGTTACTAATTTGAAAACTCTCCACTTAAAATCAAATAGATATTTAGAGGAGACTTTGTGCTGAAATTTGTATACTAGTTGCCACTGTAAAAGTTATCTTACTATACTAGGCTAAATCTAAGTTAAATGATATAGAAGAGACATGCCGCTAAAAAAATTTATAAAATACTGGTGTAATTAAGAAAGCATAATCCACTAAAATAGAACACGGCTTTGAAAAATAATTATTATTACCACACAAAATGGTGGAGATAGCAAATCATTTTGATGCTAACCATCGAAGTGGTGAGGTTTTTTTTCCCAGGAGAACAGCAGGCTTTGAAGTAAGATATAGAACAAAATATCTGAACAGGATAAACAGTTTAGGTATTTAAAGGTTAAAAAAAATAGCAATTCAAAAACTAGGACAGCCAAATAGTTTAATTTGGTGCAGAGAGACTTTACAACTTAAAAAGAAAATCAAGCTGAAATCTGAAATCTGACCTATAGTTTTAAAGCAGGGGTATCATGTCAGAATAACTCCCAAGTTTGCTTTTAAAAATGTAATCCTTCCCAAAAATTTTACACCAGATGAGAGGCCTACTACTATTGCAATTAGTATTTCAAGGCACAGCTATAACTGAATTAATAACTGCTGCTGTACTGCAAGAGCAACTGGAATTACAATCTATAAAACCACTGACTTCCGCTGAGCCTCGTAAGGATGTACTGTGACTATATAATAATATGTATATTGCTGCTTGTATAGCTTTATAACATGAAAATAAAATGTATATTGCTGATTTTTTTTATCCCTACCAGCAGCCAAATGCCTTTATTCAAGAAAATGCCTAAAGCCTTGGCTAAATATGGCTAAACATTTTCTCCTCCTAATAAGATAATAGGGCAAAAAAAATAAGATTTATATTCAAGAAGGCCATAACTCACTGCTGGAAATTGCAGTTAGAATTGAGAAGTAACTCAGATTTGTAGTACAACTTGCAACATTTCAATTTTCTTCATTCTACTTAAGCATAATCATCTAATTTATTCTATTAGTTCAGGAATGCAGGAATTGTATAGAAAATAATATAGAGTAAGCAGAGGACTAAGGTACTAAATTATACCCCTTTTAACTATATTTAGAAAAACTTAAAAATAGGAATATATCAAAGCACAGCCTGTTGCAGGAAAAGAAATCCAATGATTCTACTGCTCTGTAAATTTATCACAAGTCAAATGTGATTTTCTTTGTGTAAAACATTAATAAGCTATAAGAGTGAAAAAATGTATTGAAATGTTTCAACACAGTACCTTGATAAAATGTCATTGTTTATTTGCCAATAGAATTATTTTGAGAAATTTTTGTTTAACTTTCAATTGCTTGAAATGTACCATTTTAAAAAGCAATTCAGAATGGCTCCTATGTTTTTACATCCATTTAAAAAAGGTACAATTTCTGTTCAGATTCTTAAACCAGGGGTTCCATCTTATAACAGGTTCCATCATTTCCACCATCATTGGTCTTTAAAAAGTGCTTATCAGGATCTACATTTTGCATACAAAACTATTCAACCTTTAGTGTTCTTACAGTGAGGTTTTGGGTAGGGCTAGATCCATTCAATACAGCATAGCTAAAGTAATCAAGTATCATAAAAAGATTTTTTTACTGGAGAATATATTCTGAACTGACAGTTTCAGGAAGTTTACAAGTTCAGATGTGGCCACAATCATTCAACATGCACAGAATTCTGAAGGCTACATTTTAAGGGAAAATAGTACATACATACTATTTACTTCCCAACAAACTTTAGAATGAAGGCTTTTAAGGAAAACAGTCAAAGTGCTTTCTCACTCAATTTTAATGACCAAGGAATGGTCCTCAGTGGAGGCAATTTTAACTTGCATGGGGAAAGGCTTGATAAAATATTAATTTCTATAGTACAATTCACAGCAAGACCGGGTTTGGTCAAAATGCAGTTCAGTTTTACAAACTCCACACAATTGTTTAGCATAAAGTTCCCTGGAACAGCATTTTTGTTTTACTATTTTAAGTAGCCTGAAAAGGGGGGGGGGGACTATTCCAAAGTTGTGATACAAAGTAGTAATGGATACTAGAGAAGTCTTTACAGAAAATAGTTCACTTAGTCAAGATTTATCATCCCTTCCATGTGTTTTCCCTTTAAAATTTCATTTTATTATACTGTAATGGGCACAATATTAAATTTAACAGAACAATACATTTTAACACGTATGAGTTACTCTGGTTATATGGCATCAACAAAAAAAAGAAAGAAAAAAAGCCACATGATCTGATGATCTGATCTGGGCATTAGCAAGATTTCATATAAAATGTTATTTCAAGGAAATATGTCAGAATGCTTAAAAAGAGATGCAAAATAATCCAATTTTACTGTAAGTCTCAAAAGGAACAGATATTAATCAACAATGTGCTTTTAAGTGCCCTTATTCAAAAGAATTTCCTTCAATAATTGTAAGATGCTGGTTACACTTTTTTCCTATTACTCAACCTTCTTGCACAACCACATGTGATATAATTAAGGGCAGATGTACAACCGGAAAAATGTTTTCTGTCTTGGTAATAAAGTTAGGGCTTTGCTTTCTTTTTCTTGTTTACAAATTAGTCCAACCAACATATTTCCTTCTTGCATCAGATGAGTCTCTGAATTCTTCCCATGCCCACTTAAAATCCTACGCAGGATGTTCCCTGCTACAATTGGGGCACCATGCAACAATTTGCTAGACTGCTCCAAGAACTGGGGTTGTCACCACACACTATATGCAGCTGGTATCTCTCTTTTTTTTTTCATTCATTCATCATCGTCGTCTTCATCTTCCTCTCCATCTGAAAGGGATGTACAGGGGCGGATTTGTCTATAGCGGTCCAGCCATTTCTCTACCATCTGCGTTACCAGGGGATGGTTACGCCGGCGAGAGCTTTTCTGCATAGCAACCAGGACTCCACCTTCTGTCACACAACAGTCCAGCCATTCCCTAAGCAGCTTCTCTTGCTGTTCCTCATTACCAATCTTTGGAGGAAAAAATACAGACAACACGGTCAGTTTAGAATACTGCCAACTAAAAGAGACAAGTGTTGTGTAACACTTGCTGTGGCCGATTCCAAAATCTACTAGCCAATTCCTAACAGTAGAATTAATTATGTACTATCAAGTCATTTTCAACTTCTAGTAGCCACATACCGTATATACTCGAGTATAAGTTGATCCGAATATAAGTTGAGGTACCTAATTTCACCCATGAAAACTAGGAAAAGTTAGTGACTCATGTATAAGTCAGGGCATCAATAATGGGGAAATCAACAGCAACAAAAGCAACAAAAAGTGTAAAAGTTTTGGGCTCCATGTAGAATTAACAATCAGCCCAATGACAGTCTGGATAAAAAGAAAAACAGTACAAAATACCATGCCTCCAGTATAAGAGGGAGAGAAAGATTGCTCACCCATAAAGCTGCAGAATTGTTGAACAAATAGCACAATTTAGCTTTGAAAATCAGCTGTTTTAGTTCGGCTATTTTAAATATTTACTTTTTAAAATTTATTTTTCTTTTTTTAGCTGGTGCATGCCAAACACGCTGCATGGGCATCACCTTAGGCCCCCAAAATCACATGTTTTAGTTCCAGTTGACCATTTTGAAAATATTTTTTTGAATTTATTTTTTGTTTTTATTTTTGCTGGGCTCCCCCACCCACCTGCAGTCTATACCTACCTTGATTTGCTGTGTTTCCAGCAGCACAGCTCTTTGCTGTTTGCTGGGAGGGCCCAGCAAAAAAAAGGAAAAATAAATTAAAAAATTTAAATATTCAAAATGTCTGACTGGAGCTAAAACAGCTGACTGTCGGAGCTAAACTGATGCTTGCACAGCACATTTGGCACGCGCTGCATGGGCATCACCTTAGGCCCCCCAAAAATCAGCTGACCCGAGTATAAGTCGAGAGTGACTTTTTTCAGCCCATTTTGAGGGCTGAAAAACTCGACTTATATTCGAGTATATACGGTACTTACATTTTATAAGGCTAGCTCCAGTATAAGCATAAATAGAATTGGATTGTAAGAATATTTACATAATATATTCAGAAGATATATCCCAGTCAACTGCTTCATTGTAGTAGTAAAATTAAAAGTACTGTAATTACTATCAGAATTAAAAATGGGGGGGAAATCTAATCCAATATAGAAAGCATATATTAATTATATTAAACATATCAATATATGTTTCCTTAAGTTCTGTTTTTGTTTGTTTCTGTTCTGCTAAATTAAAAGAGATTCCATCTTAAAAGATAAATTTAAAAAAAACTTCCATCTGATGTTTTGAACACCAGTTCAAAAATGTCATTATAAAATTAAAGTTCTTCTAAATGGTAAAATGTCATCTCTTTGAAACAAATATGCATTTTTCTCCTTAGAAGGTACATTAAGACCTCTTGTGACCTCAAGCAAATTTGTCACAACATTACTTACATTCTCATCACTGGCATGCCAATTTGTAGGCAACCTATTATGTTCTGCTTGCATACACATGCACATTTTTTATTAGAAAGGATGACACAAATCAGGACTCAATTGGCCTACAATTGTCTTTAAAGGTGACATAATTTTGCAAGTATCCAAATGCCTTTTATAGAAAACAAGGTGGCTGCAAGTACAACAGAAGGTTAAAAGGCAATTTGTATGCTGAAGAGGTTAGCAATATGTCATAGTCACCTTGCATGTCAGCCACAATTCTGTGCACAATATAGGAACAATGTGGACAAAATATAAAAGCAATTGTTTCACTTAACATTATAGCTTCTGCATATTCATGCTTCCCCAATGAAATTAAGACTGGTTCACTGAAGTTAATTTTTCAAAAACCATCAACTTTGAAATCATACAGCCCAGGAGTGGAAGAGGAATTGTAACTGAAAGTAGCCTTCTACATGTATTTTGAATTCTAACAGGTTTTAGTATGCAGAAATTATTTAGGGCCAGTTCACACTAGAGGAGCTGAAAAAAATTAATATTTCATGGTCAAGATTTTGATCTATGATTTATCAGTCATTTCACAGCATTAAAGGTGAGAACGTTCCTTCCTCCATTCAGAATCAATTGTTCTCCAGATAATTTATCCCCCATTCCACCACTGAGAGATATACTTGTCAACCTCAATGACCTTTATTTCTTATAAACAAGAAAGTATTGGAGTCTGACATGAGAGAAGAACCATAATACTTTTATAATTTGTATAAGCTGTTTAGCTTTTAACTTATTCATACATTTGCTTTGAATTCCCTTATTTTGCAATTGATTTATTGATTGATTTAAAACATTTATATAACCTCTGTCTTATAATCAACTCTGGGCAGCTCCCAATCAAAAGTTACAATAACATATAATACCATATTAAAATCATAAATCTAAACACATTATAAACATTAAAAGCATCAAAATGTGCATCCAGGAGGACCCCAGATTGTGCGCCTTCTCCACAGGGGGTAACACCTCTCCCCCGTTGGAATAACCGTCTGGATCTCTCGGGATGCCGGCACAAACAGTCACTCAGACTTGGTGGGATTCTGTCAAAGCCTGTTTCTCCCCATCCAGACCCGAACCGCCTCCAGGCACCGGGACATCACCTCGAGGGCATCACTGATATGGCCTGGGGTGGATATAAAAAGTTGGGTATCATCTGCATATTGATGATACCCCACCCC
>JANHFQ010001858.1:74020-84339 GCA_032468035.1 Aparallactus werneri
GTATATAAAAAAACAGGTGACCCCCATTTAACAAACTTCCATTCATGTTTCAGTTACAATCAGTCCCTGAAATTCTGGCCATCGCACCACTTCAGAAGTCAAACAAGGTGATTTGCTACCTTCCCTGCCAACTTCCCACAAGCAAAGTCAATGGGAAAGCCAGCAGGAGGTCAGAAATCACAATCAGAATCCTGCAGAACTTGCTTAAAATGGCAATTGTAGACTGCCAGAAATGCTGTCACCAACCTGTATGATTACATGACATTGTGCTTTATGACTGCATTGCTTAGTGATGTAAATACTGGTTTCATTTACTATGGTTAAGTAAGAACCACCTGTATTAATCTTCCAACAAAATAAATGGAATTCAATGCATGGAAAGAAGATCTGGAAGCTAACGATGACAGAGTGAAAACAAATGACAATATACCAAAAATATGTACAGTAAATTAGAAATTTTAAAAAGGGAGCTTAGTAAGAATGAAGAGAAAAAGGTTGTGAATGAGGGGGAGCATACAGAAAAATAATAGCTGAATGTGGATGAGAGAGGTATTATATAATGTGGATAGATAGAAAACAGTACAGTAGTCCTCAAAGTATGACAATTGAGCCCAAATTTTCGTTGCTAAGTGAAATATTTTTAAAGTGAGTATTGTTCCATTTTATGACTTTTCTTGACACTCACTGTTGTTAAGTGAATCATTGCAGCTGTTAAGTTAGTAAAAGTTAAATGAAACTGGCTTCCCCATTGACTTTGCTTGTCAAAAAGTCACAAAAGGTGATCTCAATACACTGCAACCATCATAAATATGTTAGTTGCCAAGCGTCTGTATTTGGATCACGTGACCCCAGGGATGCTGCAACAGTTGTGAGTGTGAAGAACAGTCATATGTCCCCCTTTTAAGTGCCGTTGTAACTTTGAACAGTCACTGAATAAACTGTTATAAATTGAGGACTACCTGTAGTTGAAAGAATACAGTCAAAGAGAATACCCAAATAGTTAAAATTTAAACAGTAATAAGTCACACAGATTTGCTTCAATCATCCAGCTCTGAAAAAGCAAAAATAAAAAATAAACAGCCCTTCAAAGACTGGATAACATTGAATATCAAACTGAAGCCATCACCCTATCCAGGAACAGAAAAGTCCAGATAGCAAGAGGAGCATGGAAATTTGCAGGCTATTTATACATTTTAACCTTCTCAAGGTTATGAAAGATGTTTTTTAAAAGTGAGGCACAAGGTACTACAATCTGTTCTATTACAGGGAGAATTTACCCAACCCCCACTAATGGAAGGGAACTGCCCACCTGTCCAAAATATGTTTCCTGCATTTTTACATGCTGTTCTTTGGTGACATCTTCCAGAAAAGATAAAAATATATTACACTCATTTTGTTCTTTGGATTCCCACTATGGTAATATCAACACAATAACCAAATTTTGTGTGGCTATAGTGAAACTCTGCCACTTGGGACTTAGACTACTAATTCTATTTTATTAATTTTAGATTTTGGATTAATTTACTTTGTTTTAAGATAGGAATAATAAAATTATCTTTGTAGCAGTCAGTTTCTGCTCCAAGCTTACAACATAAACACCACAACAGTTGTAATAATAAAGGGGGAAATAAACAAACAAAAATACATGAAAAGGTAGTGACAAAAGAGGAGAATACACATATAGATGTGCTTACAATTACAATTATTAATCATTGGGCAGAATAAACTCTAGTTCCTTTCAGGATGTTATTTGCATATCCAAACTACATCTACTTTATTATATAAATCATATAGTACACCAATAGTTCCTTGTTCCACTATCTCATCAATTTCAGTCCCAACTGAAATTTCTTGGAATGAAAATCTATCCTTGCATTATTACACAGTCACAAAATCCTTTCTCAAACAGCAGTACAGTCTTACAACAGATAGTTTTTACAATCACAATTGGGGCCAAGGTTTCCATCATGACTCATTGTGGTCGGACTCTACGTTACAATAATTATTACAGCAGTCATTAAGTGAATCACTGCAATTGTTAAGCAAGTCACATGATCATTCATCAAATCCTGTTCCCCCAATGGGTATTTGGTTACAAATCATGGTCACAAACAATTACGGGCCATTGCACATGCTTGTAAATGCAAGCCAGTTAAGAAGTGTCCAAATTGCAATCAAATGACCACAGTGTGATACAATTATCATAAGTGCAATTCAGGTCAAAGTCACTTTTTCTAAAGCCATTGTAAGTTTGAACAGTTGTTAAATGAACAGTTATAAGTCAAAGACTGCTGATTAACAGCAGTTTGGCAGTTGGTTAACTCAGCCTTCCATTCTTCCGAGGTCGGTAAAATGAGGACCCAGATTGTTGGGGGAAATATGCTGACTCTGTAAACCGCTTAGAGAGGGCTGTAAAAGCACTGTGAAGCAGAATATAAGTCTAAGTGCTATTGCTAGTGCTATTGTATTCGTCAGTCAATAAATAAAGCACAGGTATTTCAGGTATTTTCTCAACAAGTATCAGAAACTGAAATGGAATTATAATACATGTGTAAAACATTTACTAATAATTCTAATCAAATATTAAAATATCAACAAGCAAATCTAAACATTTATCTAAGCTTAATTCTGTTTTGAACGGTATTAGTTAACCTTGTTTGGTATCTGCACATGAAAAAAATGCTTCATGAAAGTTCTACCATAACACCCAAGATTAAAAGTTGATACTTTTATACACTTTTTAAACCAGTTAAAGTATAAATCAATAGCATCTTGTAATTACCAGCAGGTAACGTAAATGTAACAAGGTCAGTTAGGAAATAGCAAGCAAAATCTCCCTTCCGTTGATGAAGAGATGCAGCAATTTCACGCCGGATTTGTTCAGTGAGCTCCGGGCACACCATAGCAGGAATGCACTTAGCTGCATGCTGGGACACCTGTAAGATGACATTTAGTTACTTCCTTTGCTATAAACATATTACAGGTACAAAAATATACATCATGAGATTACTATTTCTACATAAACTTTTCAGTCAACTCAGAAACAAGAAAGAATGAACAAGATTCATTATTTGAAGTGCTGAGGTAGGAACAATTAAGAGGCAATCCCACCTACTCCCCCACCCCATACATCCTGTTCCCGCCCTCCGCATCTTTTAACAATAATTTTATTTCAGTTGTGATTTCCATTTTTATTCCTTTAGAAATATTCATCTTTTAGGATTTTAATGTTTTAGTGCTGTAAATCTCCCAGAATTGTTTCAATGCAATGGGAGGGAATTTGCACTTCCCTAGACTGCATGAGAGTTCCCATTAACTCCATGTGGAAGAAAATTAGTCATGAAGGATTAGCACTTTTTCTGATTTAGAAAATTAACTATATTACAAATTAAATGAAAACTTTAATCTTACCTGAATGATTTAGGCAAATCAAAGAAAATTGTGTTGTTAGTCTGATATTTTAAGGAGCTCACTCTGAAGTTTTAACTATTATCCAGATTCATTTAGTCTAATGAGTAAACTTATGAGCAGTCATGAAAACTCACCTCAGTAAGCAGAACTGCTAACATATCTTGTCTCTGAAAACGTATTGCAAGGTGAACTAACGTATATCCCACATCAAAAGCAGAAGGGCGATTTAACAAGCGTACTTCATCTGCAGTAAGTTGCCGTGCAATATCTCCTCCTGATGATTTATAAGCTTCAATAGCAGCTAGATCACCTTCTACAACCCCTGGAGACATGGAAATTGTATCAGAATTTTTATTTTTAAAATTTCTAATTAAAACTTTACTTTCAGATCCTTGGAATCCTGTTTAGGGAAATAAATGTAGTTATGATTAAACAAGAGCTTCTCTGATAACAACATAACATGCACACTGTGCTGCAATAAGATCTTTTCCCCTACATTGTCTCTGAAAGTGTAGGTCATTTGATACCTCTCTAGAAAAAAGAATGCAATTTGAAATTTGCGTATGTGTCTTTCAATTTCATCCAGACATAGTAGTTTAAGAATAAATCATCTTATACATAATACATGACCACTGTGAAAAGAACTTAAACATTATATATTAAAAATGTTTTAATAACAAATCTGCCTGTACTAACAATATGTTAACTAAGAAAACCTTTGAAATGGACTTTAGAAGTCTGCTGAATTATCTCATCCTCATCATACTTATTTAAATGAGTTAATATGAAATCCTGTAACAACTTGCCTAGGAATATTTCACAACAGTCTGTATGTAACTTGAATATGGCTAAGTTGAGCATGATGCTATATAATTTACTGAATTCTTATCAATCACAGCATACAACCTGTTGAGAGGGTTTTTTGTGCCATTCATATTCCAAAATAAAGCCCACATTGCCCTCCATTTCGCCCTCTCAACATTTGGATGGACTTATATTGGAATGAAAACCTCTGACGGATCCAAGTTTACATACTGAATTTAATGATTAAATGGCAATAGAACTTCAAAGTCCTAATCTTCTCAGAAACAACTAGATTACAGTAAGAAAATTGCAATTTGCCTGAATTATCCTCTGCAAAAATAAAGAAAGATTTAGCAAGAGACACAACAGCTAAATATCAGGGATTTGGATTGCTGAGCATGAAGTTAGACTTAAAAGCTGAAATGTTCCCTTCTAACTCAATGATTCCAAGATACAGATTGTATGTCTTAGTACTACATATGGACTGAAGATATAAAAATATGCCATTTCAAAATAGGAGTTTAGAAAAACAACCATCCTGTATTACAAGAAGCCAACTGATAGAAAAGTGATGCGTTACCTGGAAAAAGATATCAACTTGTCTCACAAAAGAATGCATCCAGTTGGTGCTCCATAAAAACAAAATATCAAGACTGAGAAAAAAACTAAGAAGAAAATACTATTTAAGCAATGACTTATGAATGGAAGATACTTTTTGAAAAGTGCTAAGTTATATACCAGTCATGAATAAGACAATAAATGAGTGGATTTTATTACAGATTCATTTTAATATAATTCCCAAGATTCCAATAGAAAATTGCTTAAAGTAGAAATAGAGTTAATCTTTATTTAGGGTTTTTTAAAGACTTATTATCTTCTCTATAGAATGAGCAAAAATATATAATATAATGATAAAGAAGCGGACTACTTAAATCCATATATTTTTTGCAAACAGATAATCATGCTTTACCTTAGAAAGTACTGAAGAGAGTTTAAGAGTTGGATTTGCAGATTTTGAAAAACTGATACTAATCTTTATTTAAGGATCTTTCCCCATAAGTTCTCAACAAAAAAGCTACAGATACTACATTCAGCACTAAGAACATAAATAAAATATAATTAATTAAAGACTCTTAGTTAATAGCTTCACAGCATGGCAACAAGGGAGAGAACAATTGTAAGAACAGAGCACCCAGACAGAAGGCTTACACCTTCTTTATTCAGACAACGACAGAAATACTTCAGTTAGGCCACTAAAAGAACGCAGAAATGCGGAAATAAAACTCAAGTAAAAAAATAGTTCCAGTAGCTATTTTGCATCAGGTTAGTAGTAGTATTCCTAAAAAGTTATGGAAAGCACATATGTTATCCATATCAAGGGCACGTATACATTTTAGGCTGCCTTAAAGGCTCTCTTTTAATTGCTTAAAACAATTAAAATTGTGTTTTAAAATTGTTTATTTGATAGAGTATGAACCCAACAGAAGATGACTTCTTTATTTGGTAGTGGTGTGTAACGAAGTTATTTGCCAATGGATTACCAATGCAGCCCAAGTTATTTACTTATAGACATCCACAAT
Source organism: Aparallactus werneri (assembly GCA_032468035.1). Classification (NCBI taxonomy): domain Eukaryota; kingdom Metazoa; phylum Chordata; class Lepidosauria; order Squamata; family Lamprophiidae; genus Aparallactus; species Aparallactus werneri. The sequence goes on from JANHFQ010001858.1 coordinate 79,816, forward strand.
GAAAATTTTGGTGGCAAATGCCCCAATTATTTTCACTATCCTGCAGCTGGCCAAGTCCATATACTTAAAGAAAACCCTATTCAGTTACTTCTTATTCAGTTTCCCAAGCTCAAGAGAAGCTCAAATTCTAACACCAGATGCTGTTCTGCTCACTATAATAATTTTTACCCAACTGATGTCTGGATAAAAATGATATGAGCAATTCCACTTGCAAAGAAACTTGCAAATGCATTCAACAGGTTAGAAGACATTTGGCCCCATTTATCATTCCCTAAAAAGGTTCAAGTCACTCTGAACAGGACTACCAAGTGGAAATCCATAGGTTCAATAAAAGTGAAGAAAAGCTTTGTTTCTCTTCTTGTTACCATACAGGTTTGATCGCAAGTCCATACCAATGTTCAGCTATTTCAATTTCCACATAAGTGTATAATTGCTAGATTGCAGAAAAATGAAACAAATTGCAATATAATGTTTTCTTGTAAAACATATATAAAGTTGTGTAGAGATATACAATCCATTTTTTAAAAAGCACTTCTGTTTGATATAGATGCCAAAAGAAGAAAAGTGATATTCTAAAGAACAGCAATTTAACATCTTCATTTAGGCTGGAATGCTAACTCAAATACCCATACAATTCACTCTTGAATGACAACTCACTATACATCTGATACTCCAAAAACATGACAAAGTGGACAACTAAAACACATGTAGTATTTGATAAAAAAGAAAAGATTTGCTTCAAGATACATCTGACTTCAAAACTATCCAAATAAAACTCCCTTTCCTTATAACCAATTATGGATTATATTCATAGTAAAATGCTACTGGAGTAAACAGAAGAGTGGGAGAAAAAATTGGTACAAAAATGTTGGACAAAGTGCAAACAAGAATACAGAAATTTATTCTTACACTAATGAAATAAAGCAAATTAAGTAAGGCACACTTTTCTTCTCCATTTTTTTCCGTTTATACACCTACTTCCAGGGGTGGGTTTCTACTGGTTCCTGCTGACTCAGGTGAGCTGGCCGCTGCTGCCAGGCTGGTCACCCAAACCGGTTTGGTTGCTGTCAAAAAGCGACGATTTTAGCCCTCCTGCCTGCCCGAACACTATACTTATCTTTACCTCCTGCTTTCTGAGCCTAGGAGATTGGTGCGGCTGCGCATATAGCCATCCCACAGCTGTGTTTCGGCAGGGCGGCTACAGGAACCGGCCAAGAGTTGCATGGTGCGCGCACGCGCAGCGTGCATTTGGCGCATGTTCATTTGGCGCGTACACGTGCCGTTCATTTGGAATGCGTCACGCATTCATTTGGCGCACGCACGCAAAGCACGTGTGCAGCGACCCGGGTGATAGCCCAGTTGAAACCCACCCCTGCCTATTTCCTTGAACACTAAGGCACTCTCAGAAACTGTGGAAAACCAGTTGCTAATGGATGTTAAAAGCTATTTAACAACAAATATCATTTTCAAAATAATCCAATACAAACCTAAATTACATGTTACTCACAGTTACTGGAGTCAAACCTAAACTGAAAAAGACACCTGAAACATGGAAAAATAACAAAGAAATGCTGTTAATCCTTCTTTCCTTCTAATCTTTACCTTTTCCAGCAAAGATTCCTAGCAATTTATCTCCCCCTGCTGTTTTAGATTGGATCACTAAATTACATATTATATAATATTTCAGACAATAGGAAACGTCTTGCACAGCATGATAGAACTTTTACAATCCATGGCCAATTGAACTGAATAAACTTCATTAGAGAGATTTAACAGTTCAAAACCTTTATAAGTCTCCTCCTATTTCAGCAATTTGTCTCTACCACTAACTAGAATAATATTTTTATTAAGCCCATGGAAATCATAATATATGTCTCATTGTCTTATTTCAGTCTTCTGTTGTAATCGTTTTAGAAATGTACAGAATTGCAACCAATTAACATGCAGCAGATATAAATTCTGTCCAATATTAAAAGACGTAAAAAAGCAAGCATACCAAAGAGCTGCATATACTGTGTAGTTACACACACAAAACTACAAACAGTAAAGATAAAATTGGAAGTAAATTTTATTTACTCCCAACAAATCAATTTACTCTCTTACCGTGTTTCCCTGAAAATAAGACCCAACCAGAAAATAAGCCCTAGAATGATTTTTCAGGATACTCGTAATAAGTCCTTCGTCAAAAATAAGCCCCAGTTAATCAGCCAGATGGACGCATTTTCCAGTACCATGTTTCCCCCACCTAACTGGAAAATAAGCCCTAATGTATCTTTTGGAGAAAAAATTAATATAAAACCCAGTCTTATTTTCGGGGAAACATGGTATCTACCTCAAATGCTTACTCAGATCATATAATTATTTCTTAGATGAAAGTAAGTTCCTTAAACTTCATACTGCATTTCTATCCTGGAGAGGCAACTCATTATAGGTTTTGTTGGGTTTGGTTAAAGAACAGATTATCTAGGATAGAATGCAATTTTACAAAGAAAAATGAAGAATACATATTTGTGTTTATGTACACATAAAGGGGAACTACTTAGCCAAGCAAAGTACTGAACTGTGCACCAGAACTTTGTCTCCAGAGATTTTGAGACAATGTCAGTTTTCTAGATCCATTTGAATCTATTTTCAGGTTGATTATAGAACAAAAACTGATTTGGTCATGTTTCTGAACAATCTACACCAAAACCTGAACAAAATGCTCTCTGGGTGATTTATGAATGTCTAATTATGATTAGCCATATTGTGTTGGGATGGGATCTAGAGGAAATCTTTTATGGAGGTTCCAATCTTTTCTAGAAGTTAGGTTGAAAATGGAAATGCTCAGAGAGATGATTGTCATTGGATTATAATTTCTTTTAGAGTTTTGGTTGCTTCCACCTGGCATCTGGGTACAGTGATTTCATTACTATAATAATAATTAACTCCATCATGCCTTTTCAATGAAATATAAAGAAACTGTTCAAAGATCATGTTTCATGATGGAAATTACACTGTCAACATACTACAGGCTGTTTCTAAATCGTTGGAGGGCATGAACATAATTGACATTAGTGGTCCAACTAAACTAATTACTATAGAACCAATCCTGTCACTAGAACAAACGTTTTACTTCAGAGATTCTCAACATCTGGGATCATCTGAAAAAACAGTCGTTATGGTGGGTATGGCCCACCACAAAACATTTATAAACTCAAAAGCAAAAAGTGCTTGAGTGCAGCAACAATTTTCATTTTCTTAAGACGCATTTTTAGGATGCATGCACATTTCTTGCTACAATAAGATGTTCTGAAAGGCACTGAAAACCTGACTATTCTCCCTTGGGGAAGGTTATTTAATGAGTCCTGTAAGAATTTGTTCCATCCTCTATTATTTTTTCTGGACACACAAGAATAGAATAGAATACTTTTATTGGCCAAATGTGATTGGACACACAAGGAATTTGTCTTTGGTGCTTATGTTCTCAGTGTATATTAAGGAAATAGTAATAATATAGTAATAATATGTAACATCTGTTTCTCTATTATATCAATAAATGCAAATAAAACAAAAAGTGATTTGCTATTATTTATGTTCAATATCCAGTTCTGAATACATTCGACTTCTGAGTAAGACCACTTACTCCACACATTTTTATATCTGGATTTTAAACTTTTCATATGGCAATTATCAAATTCATATTTAGGTAGTGAAGAAGGAAGAACGTTATCATAATGCCTCCAGGTCTGGAGACCCTTACTACTTCAAAGATGAGGCTAGGACTCTCTTTCCCTCAAGAAATGCTAAACATTTTATTAATGCAAGCTCTTTAAGCAGATTCATTGGTTGAGTTTGGTTGAGATTTGTTTTTTTTACTGATAGTTTTTAAGTGCATTTTAATTGCTTTTTGTCTATTTTAATTGTAATTCCAATTTAATTTTACATGATATATTTTATTATCAATAGCAACTTTAAGACTGTTTGAGGAGGAGCAATATAAATAAATAATTAAATTGCTGATGTCAGTACAATTATTTTAACTTCTGGCTTGCAAACTTCGTATTATTCTATACTAGCGGTTCTCAACTTGTGGTCGTGACCCTTTTGGGGGTCGAACGATCCTTTCACAGGGGTTGTGTAAGACCCCAGGAAAACAAAAATTGAGGGATTTTTGATCGGGTGGAAAGTTGATGGCGCGGGGAAAAAGGGCGAGAAATCACTTCCAATTTTTGCTTTCCCGCCAAAATACACGCACGCTGAGGAAGAGAGGCCATCTTGCCCGTCCGTCCGTGCTCCGACCTTCCTTCGTCCACCCCCACCCCACCCCCTGGGAAAGAGAGGCAGTGGGGCAGCGAAGCTGCTCTAGAACGCTGTGGCAGCTGGGATGGAAGGAGAAGCGCTGCAGGACTCAGGACTGAGGGCGGTCAGGAAGGAAAGCTCCATGCACGCCAAGGCACAGCCACTTCCCTGCAGGGCAGACGGGGGCAGGCTGGTGAGCACGGGCGAAGGGGGCGGGGGCGGAGCCAAGCTTTCACTTGGCTC
>JANHFQ010001865.1:6811-18978 GCA_032468035.1 Aparallactus werneri
GGAAGGTATGTTGAAAGTTTGGGGAAGATTGGTGCAGAAATGTGGATTTGTATACCTGACATACAAACATACTTTTTGGGGGGCTTCTCTTTTATAGATATTATAATAGATTTTAGATTGGTTTAGTTTAGCATGATGTAGAACCCTACCTAGTGTAAATTGTGCTTTCTGCCTTGGAATGCATTTGTACAAAACCCAATGGGGTGGGTGGGAAATGAGCCATATTATGGCATAAGGTTAGAATGCAAGCTGGATATTTTATATCATAAAGAATAGTAACTGTAAAATGAGTAAAACAATAAAATAAGGCATTTTTTCTGCCAGTGAGTGTCTGACAGCTTTATTTATTTGCAATACAGTATGGATGATCTGTTTTACTGAATGAAGCTGTCACAAATGTTTTTTCTCCATGGGGTTACAACTAGATCCATGAGTTTTTCTATAACTTTGTCTCTAACTCCCCTGCTCTGTGTCTCAGCAGGCAGGTTTGTGCAATTCGTTTGAAATTGGGATTCTTACATTCTGAATACTGGATAGGATTTCTCCTGGGCCAGGTTGCTTCTGTCTTATTGAAAGAGGCCACTAAAAGGGACTTTCTTACACACTTGGGCTTAATTTGAGGTTTCAAACTGTGTGTGAATGGTGGAGTTTTCAGATGATCTTATTAGAGCATGTGAAGACATCCTGGTAAATTTTCTGGGAGGGACTATTTATTTTACCTGGGTTGTTAATACAATTTTTAGACATTTTTATTAGTGACTTCTGTTTAGAAGCACCTTAGTTAGATGATCAGCTTTGACACATAGCTAAGCAAAAGTGTTTAGATTTCAGTAGATCCACTTTTATTTATGCAATGTGACTCTAGGCAACATTCGTTTGCCTTTTTATAGGACTAAGCCAAATGGTTTGTTATAAATGGATTATGCAGTTTGCTGAAAAATATCAAAACATAAGCACTGACTTAAAATCTATTTTACATTGATAGCTAGCAACATTTCTGATGTATTTATTATCCCTTTCTTGCCCCCAATTTTAGAGAAAAACATATATCCGTAAGGTCTGGTGGGGAAAGGGACAAACAATATGCCAATTTTTATATAGAACATCTTGAATTGTAACCAGAGTTGACCTCTGTTTGTTATTTTTTTCTTTCTAAAGATAGTATAGCACTTTAAGGAGTATGAAATGTGTACATATTTCTCTGAAAGATATTTAGAATTGTTTAAAATGTTTTTTTTTCTGAATGGGAAAAGGGGGTAAAATATTGCAATACATAAAGTTAAATAGGATTTAGAGAATGATGAATATCAGACTCTATGTGCTATCAGAAAAATGATAGGAAGCTGTAAAGTAAATTTCAGAAAAAAATGCTAGAAATCAGGAATTAGTGATTTGAAAGACTAATCTGACTCCATAAGATTAAAAAGTACATGGAGGCTTTTTGGCCAATGTCCTTGCCTGCACTAATTTGCCTGCAAATACTTGGCATGTCACATTTCCATCCGTCTCAGATTGGCTCACTGCAAGTCATTAAGCAAGTTTTTTAACCATCCTTGGTCTAAAATAAATTGGGAAAATCCAATTTGTTTATGAGTTGTTATCTGTATCATAATCCCAAACTCTGTCCAAGAAGGATTGACAACAATCCTTTGAAATTCAAGATCTATCCCATAAGGTCAGTGATTTACTGTGGGATTCACCTTGCATCTATCCATTCCCAGTTTTATGCTCATGTCATTTTATTAGAAGTAAGCAATAACCTTGGAAAGGCTTTGCCACACATTCCAAAGTCCTTTGTTATACCTATGATAGAACAGGATGAAGGAGCCTATACTACACTAGTGGTAAAACACGCGGTTACTTTACACAAGCAAATGATTTTCACTCCTCTTCATTTCACCCCTATCACGACCCCGACTTATGTTTTGTTTCTTCCGCATCTCGAAAGCAATTTCATTCTTGATAACTTTCATTCAAATTTCAGGAAAATTCAAAATAAATTTTAAAATGCTGATTACAATAACTTTTACCTGACTGCATGGTGAAGAGATAAGATGCAGCAGAGTTATAAGGGAAATCCACTCTCAACATATAAGCTTTCTGGAAACAGTAAGTTTTCACTGTGTCGAGGTGACCAGATTGCTTCACTTTCTTAGAACTGTGCTGAAAAGCAAGACTATTCTTATTCTACTTTATTCTTTTTTAACATTTCCAAGTTCTTTTCATCCCTTTTCTGTCAGTGAATTATATTTGCTCTTCATCGAAGAGCAGGTCAGATAGAGTCACATTAAAATAGTTCCATCAATGTAAATGGAAACAGGCCAGTTCTTTCTCCTCTTTGCTTCATAATCTGCTCCTTTGAGAGTTGGGATAAATTTGGAGATCTGTGCAGGATTGCATGAGAGGGAAAGAAAGCATTGGTACCCACTGAATGGCTCACCATTCTCAGGCATTGGATTCTCCATAAAGTGTCATGTTATGTTGCATGGGTCAATCTTAGTGGTGCTGCTTTGCTCCCAAATTGATTATTTTTCATCTGTACCCACACCCTTTGCAGCGAACTACATTAAAAAACATAATTTAAACATTTCACCTAAGAACAGAAGTGGGGTGGAGTTAGAAAGAGGGGAAACCTAGATAAGAAGCATTTTCAGCAGTGTTTTATTCACACTTGCCTTAATATGTAATTTGGCTTCTTTTTGACAAGTGAATCATTTAAGGTGCAGTGAAAGTGGGTAATATCTGGTTGAGCTAGGATATAAAAGATGCCTAAAAAATCTAGTGTTGGGTTTAATGTTTTATTATTAGACCTGACCATCTTAGTATATTGTGTGTTTAATATTTGATCATGGGAATACAGAGCATTATTGATTTCACTTCTTTTAAATTTCAGCAGCTTCCCAAGAAACAGAGTGAGTTAGTAAGGATGCAAACTATGTAAGTAATATATTTTACTAGCTAAAGAGTTTAGGACAACATTTTAAAAATACCTTCTTAATTGTTTTCTTTTTGGAGTAAGGGACAATCCAGCTGTCTGCTTTTGGTGACTTCTTTCTTTCTCTCTCTATCTTTCACTTTCTTTCTCCCTATTCTTCTCTCTTCCCCATTTCCCCTCACTTTTCCTTAAGCTTCAAACTCTGGGTACCACAGTAACTGTTCTTTCTCTTCCCTTTGTAAATGTGTATATATCTTACGGGCTTGTTGGTATCTCACTGGGGTTTTAGTCTGCATAATATAGCAAGCTTGGGGATTAAGAAGGGAAAGTTTTGGCAATAAAGGACAAATAAATGGAGCTGATGTATTAAAATTATTATTAAATGTGTTGTCCTCTTGTGGCAAATATAAAATACACAAGTGCTCTTTGCTGTGAAGTTTAAATGGCTGTGAAGATTCAACTTGGCTTTAAAACTTCTTCATAAAATCCTGTTTGGTTAAAAGAATCTAATAAATGTGGCAGAGTTTAGAACAAAGTTAAAGAAGAATAAAAATGGCACAAGAGGTGTAGAAGGTGGGCCACTATAAACTAACAGGCATGTTTTCTGTCTTAGACCCTTCGCAGGTGTTACAGCCGAGTGAAGGAACATGGTGTGGGCAAAAGAAAAAGCAGTTACACATTTGAACAGTTGGAGCAGGTCTTTGGTCAAGGAGGATGGGATTCTCAACTCTGCCAACCGGTGCTCATCAATAGCAGTGGCTTGTATCAAGAGCTGGAGTCTGATGGTAGCACAATGGAGGAATATTCGCAGGACGAATGGGGGAACCATAGTCAGGATCTTTACTGTTACCAACCAGGCGAGCAAGAGTTAGGTAAGATGTGGCAAACTTTACCGAAACACCGGTGACTGCTAATACTTTAATTGGTGCCACTGCAACTTTTGTTGCAACCATGGACTTAGCATTTCTGTTTTGTACATCTTCCTGTTGCATGTCTTGAGGCTGAGATATCTCATTTTAAATAAGGAAATGGGGGCAGTACCAACTCTTTATATATATAGTCATATATTCTTTCCTCCAATTTTTACTCACATAGACAATTCTGTGGGATTGTCTGAACAATAACAACTGATCCAAGTCAGCTTCCAAGGTTGAGGGAGGAGTTGAATTGGACTCAAACAGATCCAGGCCCAAAGCATTAATCAGCATGGGACTTTATTTGTATATTTTAGTTGTATCTTCCCAACATCAATAGCACAATTCATATTTTGATACAGTAAAAGGTCTCAAGATCATTGCTTTCAAATCAGATTTCAGAAAATGCTGTTAAATATTAAAGAGTTTTGCTTTATTCATTGACTTACGACCATAGTTGAGAATTTTAGTTGAGAATTTTAGTTGCTAAGCAATGGGGTCCATAAGCAAGTCATCTGTGGTTTTACAACGATTTTTACTAGGGTCATTAAACAAATTACAAATTACTGTGGCCATCAAGCTTATCCAGCTTCCCCAATTGACTTGGACTTGGCTTGTCAGAAGCCAGCTGGGATGGTTGCAAATCACAATCATATGACTAAAGATGTTACAACGGCTATAAATTGACTACCGTAGTTGTCAAGCACCAAATTGCAATCACATGACTGCAGGGTTGTTACAATAGTCATCACTTGAAGGATGAGTTGTAAGTCATGTTTTCAAGACCATCGTAGCTTTGAACCATCATTAAATGAACACTGATAAGTTGAAGGCTACCTGTATAGAGTGAAACTTCATGTTAATGTATTGAGGGCAGGGAATTCCAAAGCATGGCATTACAGAGATTTGTCATTTGTATGGTGATAAACAGATTGCAAATTATCCATTGCAATCTTGTCCATAATATCAAAAGTCCTTTCCAGTACAACACAATAAAATATGTTTTCACTGTTTCATAGTCTTTTATTTATTGTTCCAATTAACAGCTGCCATACTTTTTTGTCTTCAGTATCAATTGGTGTTAATTGGTGTACAGTAGAAATTTGTGAAGTGATATTTGATGTCAAAATGGCTTTTGGCTTCTTGCTGTCCTATAAGGAGGCCCTTCCGACAGTCACCCATGCCATGGTCACTACACAAATGAATTACTGCAATGCGCTGTACATGGGGCTGACCTTGAAGACCACCCAGAATCTATAGCTACATGAAAATATAGTGGCACAAGCAGTAACAGGCACCACTTCATGCGCTCACGTGTCACCACTGCTACACCAACTGCATCAGCTGCCAGTTGGCTTATAAGTGCAATTCAAGATGCTGGTTATCTATCAATATACCACCTAAAACTCTCGTTGTCATGACCTTTAACAGGGTGAAACAGTGCATCATAGGGCAAAACGTTTCAACCAAGGTACCTCAAATGGGCTAACAGAATGGGTGAAAAATCCAGGATCTGTGACTCCCGAGGGGATGAAATTTGGGGAAATTGTTGCTGCTTGAGAACTACTGGTTGCAGATGGGCAGGTGCGGTCATGTAATCTTCATTTTCAGTGACAGTTTCCAAGCCAGTCTCGCAATGCCTCATTCTCCCTCCCTCCCTCCACAGTAGCAACTCGCCTGCCTGCTGGGAAGGGAAGGGAGATTTCCGATACTCCCTGCCAGATTCCCACAAGGAAACTCAGTGGGTAAGCTGGCAGGAAGTTTGAAGTCGCTCCTCTTCTCCCTGCTTTTTTGCCCACCCTTGGTCATTATATTTCTCTGTTTAGATAAAGAAATATCTCTTAAATGATGATCTAACAGGATACGGGGTTGTTTAGTTACCTACAAAGGCCAGTATGGCATAGGGCCTAGGTATCTGAGAGATTGCTTTTCTCCAACCGTTTCTACTTGCCCAAGTATGTTCCAGCAGAGTGGGCGCACTTTAGGTCCCTTTGCTAAATGTTGCCATGTTGTGGGGTCCAGGAAGCCTGCTTACTCTGTTGCCCCCTTCCACTATCTCGGAACAGCATCCCCCCAGAGTTAAGAATAGTGTCCTCTCTCTCCTAGGGCTCTAGAAAGCTTTGAAAACCTGGTTTTGGTCCCAGGCATGTGGTTGATGTTTAATATTTGTTCAACAACCCGTTTTGTGTTCTTTGCCATGTATTAGATTATTTTAGCCTGGGCTGTCTGGGCAATTAAATATTTTTAGCTGTTTTTAAGTTTTTCCTAGTTTTGTATGCTGCCCAAAGTCCACTGTGCAGTCAATAAAGTTTAATACATAAATAATAAATAAACTACAATGATGCCTGTATTCATATTGAAATTGGACACAGATATAATTGGGCTATAATTGCATTTTAAAGTAGCAAGGCTCAGTTGTTATGAATTATTTTAACCTCTGCTTTATCTTTTAGATGAAATGCCTGCAGTGAAGAAATCATTGAAGATAAAACAGGAATCTTCAGAAGATTCTCAGTAAGTATCTTGAATGTTCTACCTGGAAATTAAGATTCTGAAAGTATCTGCACTTTTCAAGGGTAATATAATAGTCTCAGTTCTTTCCAGCTGAACCAGATAAAAATACAAACTTGTGCTGGAAAGTTGCAGTGTCTAATAATTGCATGTATATCATGAATGGCTATACAAATGTTGACTGTTTTATATCAGCAGTTTTCTGAATGCAGGAACTGAATGAAAGCCTATCTAGATGTCTCAGTGGACAGATAGAATAGGTCAGGAGGAACCTTCTCAGATCTGTGAGATAGGTTGAGCTCCATAGCTCCCAGTTTCCCTAGCTGAGCAGTCAACCTGGGTTTTCCTTGTCTTAATTCAGCTCCTTAATTACTATACAACAATGGTTCTCTTTATAATTGTGTGCTTTGTTAGTAGTTGCATTAGATACAAAAATGAAAGAAATCCCCACCTCTTCTCAGAATATAGGTAGTCCTCAATTTATGACTGATTGCTTAGGGATCATTCAAAATTTCAGTGGACCCAAAAACTCCCACAACCTGGATCCAAAGTCCCAGTGGTACTTCCCCCCGTAGTCACATAACTGCACTTTGGGTGCTTGGCAACATGGGCACATTTACAGCCATTTGCAGCATCCCACTGTCACGAGACCATTTTAACACTGGCAAAACTGTGCCATAGTGAACAATGCTTAACGACCGTGGCATTTGCTTAACAGTTGCAATGTTTGCTTAACAACCACCGCAAAAAAGGTTGTGAAATTAGATCGACAGTTGCAACTTATGACCATAATGAGCCATGGTGGCGCAGTGGTTAGAGTGCAATACTGCAGGCTACTTTTGCTGACTGCCAGCTGACTGTAGTTTGGCAGTTCAAATCCCATCAGACTCAAGGTTGACTTCCATCCTTCTGAGGTGGGTAACATGAGGACCCAAAATTGTTGGGGCCAGTAGGCTGCCTGTAAACCATTTAGAGAGGGCTGTAAAGCACTGTAAAGCAGTATATAAGTCTATGTGCTATCGCTGTAATAGGCAGGCTCCATTACAGTCATAATTCAAGGACTACTTGCATTTGCCACACAGGATTCATGATAACAGTGCCTTAAAAAATCAGACTACTGGTCCAGTTTGCTCAGCATCATCTCTGTGGACAATTAGCTTCTCTCCTGTTTGTCTTTCCTGTCCCAAACTAGAGAGGTCATAAATGGAATTGGTTCCATTTTGCAGGCAAAGAATGGGCTTCACATGGCTCATGTTTGTTAAGCACACACTGCAGTTGTTAAGCAAACACTATTGTCATTAAGCAAACCCTTTGCTTCGTACTATAAGGGTGTAAGACACTACTGTGAATTGCTCTAGCAGCTATTTGTCCATAGCATATGACAGGCCTGTTTACATCCATTGGCATTTTGTGATTGCATCCTTTTTCTTCTTATTAATCGCCCGCCTTAAAACCTAGTCCTATTGTGTTCTTTTTTTATTTAAAGGAAGCGCGACCTAATGCAGAATATTGTACAGATCTTGGAATCCGTCCAATTAAAATGGGAACTCTTTCAGAGTTGGGCGGACTTTTCTAGGCTACACCTTTCTAACAAACTGGCTCTATGCGGGATTGGCTACAATACACGGTGGAAGGAGGATATTCGTTACCATTACGCTGAGATTAGTTCCCAAGTTCCCCTTGGCAAGCGACTCCGGGAATATTTCAACTCTGAGAAGCCCGAGGGCAGGATCATCATGACCAGAGTCCAAAAAATGAACTGGAAGAACGTGTATTACAAATTCTTAGAGATTACTATCAGTGAAGCCAGATGCCTAGAGTTACACATGGAAATTGACTGGATACCTATTGCTCACTCCAAGCCAACAGGTGGAAATATTGTCCAGTATTTGTTACCTGGAGGCATTCCAAAGAGCCCTGGTTTGTATGCCATCGGCTATGAAGATTGTCATGAGAAGCCACCATCTCCTGATCACGAGAGCATCAGCCAAGAACCTGAAAATGAGACTCTGGGAGAAACCGAAATACCATTGTCACACTCTTCCCTCAAAGTGGAGATGGAGCCCACCAGAATCATCTATTGTTACCTTGGCATCGCTGAGGTCAGGACACTCCAACAATGTTTGTTTTTACACTTTCAGGCCAACACCAAAACCTTCAGCAAAGAGTGGGTTGGAATCAATGGATTTTTATCACAAAACTGTATTGTGGACCCGGGAATTTCTCCTAAGTCTATTTATATTAAATTTGTAGAAGTGGAGAGGGACTTCCTTTCTGCTGGCTCTTTGGTAGAGTGCCTGGAAAAAGCCATTGGATACCCTTTGAAATTTAACAACTGACTCTCATCCTTCATAAGGATCGGAACGTTGCAAGTATCACCTGTGGCATTTGGGACGTCTGATTAGTACAAGACTGGGCAAAATCAGCTGCTCTAACCGAACTGAAATGAGGAGGACACTTATAGGGGATTTTACAAAAGTGTTTCTCAAGTCAGTAAAATATGCTGTTTACTTCCTTGGGCCAGCCAACTGGTTTTATAAAGAAAAGGACTTTCAAAGGGAGCATTGTAAATATGATGACTATTGGTACACTCCACGTTGGATGAACATACATGTTAAATTTCATACGAAAAAGCTGTTTTCCACAATGTCTCATTTTTACACATGTGTCTCAAGTGTGATTACGGTTATGTAATAAACAAGCAATAGATAACGAGTTTAAACCCAGTCACACAAGACTGTTTTTCAGTGCCACCGGTAGCACCTCTTGTATATAATTTAGCATTTCAGTTTCTTCACCCATCAAGTGTTCTTACAATTTTCAACCAGTGTTGCCTGCAAAAACTTCTCTTTCTGTGATGTACCCGACTTTACTAGTAGTGTTGCCATATCACCTTTTTATTTTGGTTTATGTTTTGTTTACATTAAAAATCATCCGTGGGCCTTTTAAGAAATATTTAGTTAACCTCTGTGTGGCAGTGAAAGTAACTCAGCCGCTGGGAAGCATTTTATTAAATCATGCTTTTATCAAATACAATCAAAGCTGTGAGAAGGGGGGGGGCTCGGGNNNAACTGGGGAGTTATGGACCAGGGGAGTAAGCATTTTTAATGCCTCATTATAATGTTCCAATATAAATACCATTGCGCTGCTGGCAAGTGCCAGGTTTTTTTTTATTTCGTTTTTTACAAACCTCATTGATCAGTGGAAGTTGTGACATACAATGAATGTGTCAGTCCAAATAAAAACAAACAAATGTGGATTTTCAGAAATGTGTTTCTTGCCTGATTGTATCTTTATGAAGATGTGTACTGGCATTTTTTTAAAAAATGTTTTTATTTATTATACATATTTTTAATTATTTTGAACGTCTGTATATTCATATATTAGCACTGTATTCAGAAGGAAAAAAAAGCCCTCAGGATGGCTTATCTTGCAAAATCCATACAGTATTATATGAATAAATAATAGCAAATATAACATTCCCTAATAAAAATGCAACATTCTGTATAAAAGATTATTTTCCATCTGCTTGTTGTGAAGGATCCTCATAATTTTGCAAGTTTGCTGATGCTTCAATGTTAAAAAACATCATTATCAATCTGTGATCTCCTTGAGCCTGCTATTCTAGCTCCCCAAAAATAGTCACATTTGTGCAAAATGTTAATCCCAAATTCTCAAAGAAATTGCTGCTTATTCACCATCAAAATGGTTGGACCTGATGAAGTTGATTCTTTTGCTTGCAGGAAAAAGTTTAGCTTACTTTCCTAACCAGATTCCTGCTTGGTGACTTCCTATAAAGTTGAGTTGTCATAAGCCAACTGACTCCTAATTTCAAAGTTAGAATTCCCTTTTTGAAAGTTACAGTAAATGTATCCTTCAAAGCAAGGCCCTCGATCAGAAACTTGTCCTTGCTCTTGAAAGAATTAAGATGTGGAGAAGGGGTTTCTAGAATTATCAGGAACCTGATATTGGAAAGTAATGCAGGATCCACATAAAGACCCAGGCAAGGGGTCTTTATGCTGAAATGCTCTAAAGCAGGGGTGTCCAACCTTGGCAACTTTAATACTGTGGACTTCAACTCCCAGAATTCCCCAGCCAGCCATTTCAGAGGAGCTTCCTTCCTGACTTATTTTGTATAAACTATAGTTGCGCCATCATGGCAACCTGTAACTGCAACTTGGAGTTTATAGTCAAGTCACAGATTGACCACGAACACCAGGGGTACATCTTAGCCACTTTAAGACCTATGGACTTCAACTCCCAGAATTCCCTAGCAAGGATGGGAAATTCTGGGAGTTGAAGTCTACAGGTCTTAAAATGGCCAAGGTTGGACTTCCCTGCACTAAAGAGATGTATAGAATTTTAAGTCCCACCAACTCCAGAAATTTGTATCCAATTGTCATATTTAATGTGATAGGAGGGACAGAATAAGTAATCAACATAAAATATTCATTTAGTGACTGTTCAGAGTTACAACACCACTGAAAAAGTGACTTACCACTGATCCTCACACTTAAACTATCATAGCAGCCCCCCATAATTACATAATCAAAGTTCAGGTGCTTGGCAATGGCAACCGACCTGTTTATGAGAGCTGAGAGCTTTCCCAGGCTCTCAGCTGAAATGTCCCAGGATCTCATGTTCACCAGTTGCAATCTTCTAGCTAACCTCCGACAAGCAAAGTCAATGGGAAAAGCTGGATTCACTTAATGACCACATGATTCACTTAATAACTGAAAGGTTTCACTTAACTGTAGCAAAAAAAGTTTGCAAAATTGGCTATAACTCACTTAACTGCCTTGTTTAACAACTGTATCCCAATTGTGGTTGTATGTCGAGGACTACCTGTACTTGGGAAGTTACCATATTAATAACATTTAATTGAAATGTTAAATAGGAACAATAGCAAATAGTTTATATATTATTGTCAAGAAAATTAGATGGAAATGTTTGTAAATCACATAGACTCAAACTCCCCTTGAGAAGATAGTGTAAGTTAAGGGAGATACATTCTTAATTTATTCTGATGCACCTGCTTTTCAGGAAATGTAAAAAAAGTCTCATGAGGACCAAAGAAAATAATGCATCAAGGAATTTGGCTCCTCTTCCACTATTTTATTTCTCTAAGAGCAGCTTTTGGCGTCTGCTCCTATAGGGGTGCAAACAAGTCACTGTCTTAAATTAAGTGCTTGCATACTAAAAAGAGGTAATGTATTTCCCTTTGGCAGATGATCAATACTTTGAAAATGAAAATGAAAAAATAAAGGTCACGTAGCTCTACCAGACATAGGTTCCGAATCACCATGTATTTTTCAGTCAGAAGAGAATTTGCCAAAATGTTATGAAATCTCAAAAACATTTAGGTATGTGTACATAATATTTTGTAGAATTCCACCATAGCAGCAAGCTTGCCTGAAAATATACTTGGGGGGGGGGGTGAAGAGTTGTGATTTGAGCTTATGTGTAATTGCATCACTTTTTCACTAACAGAATGTGATCAGTCTAGCATGCTCGGGTTTTGCATTACTAAGTATGTGATACCTGAGCCCACCTGGATGGAGAGAATCGCTCTTTCTGAAAATAAAAGCCCATTTTGCGATTTGTCCCTATTCTATGTCTCTACCCAATAAAATCCAGAAGGGGGCAGGATTCCTTATTATAACAAATGTGCACCAAGAGAATATTCAGAATCTCATCTCGATCTCGCCTGCCTCCTTCCAAGTGCAAGGCTTCCCCACTGAAAGTTTGCCAGTTGTAAACTTCGACCGGGCAAGTGATCCTCGACTTACAACCACAACTGTTATGTG
>JANHFQ010001865.1:29193-39441 GCA_032468035.1 Aparallactus werneri
ACTGTAAGCCATATGAGAATGGTTGCTCTCTAACAGTGTGAACTTCAACCTGCAGACTTTACCAGCTAATATAGACACTGAAATGACACACCCGGATTATAATCCATGCTGAAAACTTTGACATCCCTCAAACATAATGTTGATTTTGCATTGCCAGCTCAGACTTCCTGTTATATACATTCAAGTGCATTGAACTACCTAAAACTGGAGCTGTATTATTTTATTTAAATACAGTAACCAAGTATCAAATCTGAAGAATATGAATTTTTACTCCCTGGGTGATTTCACCGTCTAATTTTATGATACTTAACATGGGATACACCCAATGAATGTACATTCATCATGCCTTTATCTGGCTTGTCTCCGGAAGTTGCGGGTGCTCCATCAGTGAAGATTTTTCAGAAGAGATTGGACAGCCATTTGCCTGAAATGGTATAGGGCCTCCTCCTTGGGCAGGGGGTTGGACTAGAAGATCTCCAATGTCTCTTCCAGCTCTGTTGTTCTGTATTTTGTACCATAGAGATCTCTTAGGTAGATCTTTGGCATGGGGAAGCCAAAGCCATCTATTGTGTTTGGTGGCATTTTGAAAAACTTCCTGCAGAAGTCTCTAGGTGGAAAAACAGCTACAGCATGCCGTCCCGCCCATGAGCAAACACAGCAAATAAGGGTAGCTATGGCATGCAGGCGAGTGGGAGGGCCCAAATTTTTAAAATTTTTTTACTTAAAAAAAAAAAATTAAAATTTTAAAAAAATTTAAATTTTGTTTTAAAAAAACCGACCACCTTACCACACCCACTAAGCCACGCCCACAGAACTGGCTGGTAAAAAAATTGAAACCCACCTCTGTGTGCACACCATAACTACTCAGAAGCTAGCAAAGCAGTATTTATTCAGTGAGGATAAAGAGACATAGTTCATCTGAAGCAAAGGCTGGTCTAAACTATTCATGGACTACTTCTAGGGGAGTGGAGCCATTGCTCAGTCACTAAACAATTGATCTGAATATGAAGAATTCCAAATTGAGTTTCCAGAGTTCCTGTTAAAAAGAGGGTTGCAGATAGAGTGGCTTGGGAAAGAAATCTGCTTGATAATTAGTGTTTCTTGGGGGGGGGTTTTCAGACACTACCCTTTACATCATCACTGCTTAGTTCCCCTGGTGAATTACAGCTAAGCTTGTAACTAAGCCCAAAAAATTAAGCTTTTGCTGGGAAGATAGAGAATTGGTTCTCTCCACATTTTGTAAAGAACTGCACATATTAATTGCACCGATATACAGGATGTACCAAATGTCAGCCCCCATAAGCCATTTACAATATCTTTTATTGATTATCCCCCCGCCCCAAAGACTATTTTGCGGCACTTAGGAATGTTTAAAGGTCATGCATCAAGCAAGTAAGGAAATGTTTAGAAGAAAATGGCAAGCAATTTGAACATTTAATGTAATTAATATAATAAATTGTGTATGGAGCCTGATTTTTGGTACAAACTGGTGGGAACCTTGAGACAAACTTTAAGATATGCTAAATGAGAGCCCTAAAAAGCCCAGAGCAAGTTTATTACATATAAAAATAAATAAAATAATATGTAGCTGACAGCTCCCTACGATCATCAATGTAAGCAAAGAAATAACAAGTCATTTAACTGAAGGAAATACATTTTTTCTCCCAAAATTGTTCTTTTAAACTGGAGTGGGGGATGCACTGCACTCACTGAGAACATTGCAGTTTTTATTTTGCATAGGATTTCCTTAAACAAACGGTAATTTTCCTTTCACATCTTCATTTTACAACCACAACCGAGCCCAAATTTTGGTTGCCAAGCAAAGAAGTTATTGAGTTTTGCCTCGTTTTACAACCTTTTCTGTTATAGTTAAGGGAATCACTCTGGTCGTTAAGTGAAACTGGCTTCCCCTATTTACTTTGCTGGTCAGAAGCTAGCTTGAAAGCTGAAAATGATGATCGCATGATCCTGGATTGTCCTGGTTAATTTTTTAGAAGTGGTTAGGCCTTGTCTTCTTTTTCCTAAGGCTGGGAAAGAGTGACTGGGTCAAAGTCATCCAGATGGTTTCATGTCTGAGGCAGGACTGGAACACAGGTTGGTGATTTAACCCCTTCTCCAAACCAGCTTCCTTGGTGCCCCTTACTCTTTCTGTAGTCTGAGAGAGTTACAACAGTGATTTTACCATTCCCAATTCCTTGGGGTATGTATCATTGCAAGGCATCATTGAATAAATGCCATTTAAGAACTGTTGTGGCATAGTGACTAGAATGATGTATTGCAGGCTAACTCTGCTTGCTGCCAGGAGTTCGATCCTGACTGGCTCAAGGTTGACTCAGCCTTCCATCCTTCCGAGGTCGGTAAAATGAGAACCCATATTGTTGGGGGCAATAGGGTGACTCTGTAAATCGCTTAGAGAGGGTTGTGAAGCACTGTGAAACAGTATATGCAGTAGAACCTCTGGTCACAAACGCTTCTGACCACGACCAAATTGGGTTCCGACCAAAAAATTCACAAAATTTTTGAATCTGCTCACAAACACATACTTGGGTGGCGATCAAATGCGACCTCTGACCCAGAAATTCCTAAAGATGAAACATTAGAAGACGAAGAAATTGCCAAAGTTATGGAACTAATTATGGTTGTGACCAGAGGTTCTACTCTAAGTCGAAGTGCTATTGCTAAGTGCTAAGTGCTATTTACAGGAGAGCGAACTAGAACCAATGCCACTGGAGCAGTATCAGCCTCTTCCTGGTCATCAAAACGTAACCAAGGGCTTCTTTGCAAGCACATTGTGTACACATAATAGGAGGTGAGAATTGCTGCACCCATGTGGAACTTCCACTGCAGCCCTGCATTGGCTCTCTAAGTTTCCTGGTGTAATACAGAATATGACCTTAAAAGCCCTAAATGGGCTTGGCTCCTAGGTACTTAAAGGGCCATTTCTTCCAAGTCAAACCAGTTTATTTAGTATTTTTTTGTCTCATTTGGGATGGGTGAGCGTGCTCAGCCTCTAAGAGAGGAGATCTTTGGCGGCCCAGAACTGATGATTTTCATGTTCTAGAACAGCCTCTCTTCTGGAGGCAGTTTGGATGACTTTTAAGATGGGTTGCTAAAACAGGATTATTTCACAGGCAGTTGAATTCATCCCTGGGTGAATTTCCTTGATTCCTTTAATGGGTCTTGGAGATTAAATGGACAAATACTAACGGCACCTCATCAGACCAGATTATTAAATGGACCTCCCAAATTTGACTGAAACGTATCTAACCCCTGCCACTGAGATGCCCAATATTTGTGAGGAAAAGGAAGAAAAATAAATTTGGGTTCAGCTTTTATTCTTTTTGTTTTTGAAATTGAAGTAGCTATTTGCATCAGAGGAAGGTAACTCTTTAAAACTGGTGGGCGCTGGATTTACTTGGAATTTTAAGAACACATCCAATAAATGGTCATCTTTGGCTCGGTTTGCTCTTTCACAACACAGTTGACATGTTTGGCCAGTTTGGTGTAACAGTTAAGGTGCTGACACAGAAACCAGGAGACTGTGAGTTCTAGTCCTGCCTTAAACATGAAAGCCAACTGGGTGACATTGCTGGGTGACATTGAGCCAGTCACTCTCAGTCAAACCCACCTCACAAGGTGGTTGTTATAGGGAAAAAAGGAGGAAGGAGTATTACGCTATTAACAGTATCACAGATGGGTTCAGCATGAATCTGGAATTTCGGAAGAGTAAATTTCTGGTCCCAGTGACCAACCCAAATTTGATTTTCCAACATTATCCTGGGATACACATATTTGTCTTCATTCATGAGTATTACATATGTTTGTTGCCTTGAGTTACTAAAAAACTAATAGAGCAGGATAAAAAATCTATTTAGTCAATAAAAAAAGCAATCACTCACTTTCCAGAAACAAACTTAGAGAGTTTGTTCCTCATGTCTCTCTTTTCTTCTGAGGAGCTTCCTATAATCCAAGATTATTTTTGCCTTTTTCTTTCTAGACAGCAAAATGTACTTCTAAACAAAGTTACTGGGTTTCAAACCCTAACCATTTTTATCTTCTAAGAGTAGTTGTGAAGCTTACGGTAATGCTGCGTTTCGGCTTCTCATTTCTTTCTTTTTGTTTTAGTTTAGAAATCCCCTTTAAAAATTATTAGCCAATTAAGGCAAGGATCCTTATGGGCAGGAGGGAAGGTGCTGGCATTGCCGTTTGATTTTCTGGTAGAATCTCAAAACAAAATGAAACAAGGGAGCTAATATGCGCTCTGTTACATGCTGCTCCTCGAAGCTATTTTGGACCTAATAAAGACCAGGTTTGAGTGCCTGAACTTTTCCCCTTCATTCATTTTAATTTTTACTTGGGTTGTTCTGAATGCAGTAAGCGAGAGTCCATGCAAAGTTAAATTTAATATCCGGAGGGGAATTACAACTACCCCAAGAGGCCTAAGAATATACAGAGACTGGAGCGGCTACAAGTTAGAAAGATTTGTTGTTTTACTACCACAAAATGTGTATGAAAATGCTTACCAAACCTATGGTGCATTTTTTTAACATCTTCCTTGAAGGCCTGTGTACAATGAACTGACTATGTATGAGTAACTTCTACAACAGAATAATGTTAAGCCCAGGATGTTTGCACATGAAATAGCCCTAGAGAAACCATGACGTGTATTTTTTAAAAAAATCTGAAATGTAACATCTGATGTGTAATGCCAGGGAAAGGAGCTGGAAAGGGAAATATATATAATGGGGAATAAAGATATTTGTAGCAGTTGTCAGATTTGAAATACCATAGTTACTGCTTTTGATGATGAGCGAGTCTCTTTTAGACAAATGCAGATTTTTTGTGGTACTGTAGCAATCCTTGCACAGCGGTCGAAAGCAGCTGGGATTTGATTTATATTTGTATACATTTCCTAGCTTGCTCTTCATGGGTAAAAGCTACCCTATAGTATGAGTCTAAGATATTAAAGCAATTTATAATGAAACCATTTTACAGACTTTGAAAATGCAGAATAAACCCCATAAAATAGAACTACAAACCCACAATGGGTGAACAGGGGAGGCACATAGAGCAGCAGGGCCGACTACACCCGGGCGAAGCAGTTGCCATTCTTGGATTTGCGATTCTTTCGAGAATCGCGGGTTTACTGGTATCTCATAGTTGACAGCTATGTCTGAGCTATAAAAATCTTGGGGCTTCAGGGAATCAGAATATTCAAATAGAAGCAACTATAATGAACCCACCAATGAATGAGAATTATAACTGTTTCTAGATTCCATACTTTACCTCTAGTACTTGATGAAAACACCTTACTGAAGTGTCTGGAAGTTCAATCATAGCAATTGGACTTCTTTTTTTGTTTGAAATGCTTGGCTTTTTATCCAAGTAGTTTCTTTGGTCTAAGCAGCAAAACGTTTCAAACCAAAAAAGAAAAGAAATCCAGTTACCAAGACTTAACTTCCAGGCTCCTCTACCTGGATTGCTGAGAATCTTCACTGAAGTCTGTATAATTCTTGTTTCCTTGACTGTGCCTTGTTGGGGTCTTCACAATCCCCTGGTAAGGGGACCAGGAAAGTGGTGATATGGTCATTGGATGTCTTAGGATTGATGATGATGGTTTAAACGATTTTATAAAATGGACCAATGTAAGGATTGGGGTTTTTACATTATGTTTTTGATTTATTGTGTTGCTGATGGTTGGTTTCAGCAATATCTTGCCATACGTGTGGTGATATAAATCTGGAAGTAACTCTGGAAGATACACCAGTCTTAAGACAGTAGATATTTATGGAAGTGCATGTTATTTTGATCCCCAAATGCCAAAATATAATGGAAAAGGAAGATTCAGATTTCTTCCCCTCTCTTTTGAAGATGAGAAATTACATTATGCCCAACCTCAAACAAGATGCTTTAGTATGAATCATTTTCACTTCCTCCTTGAAAACCAGATCCATACACCTCATCTGACATTGGAACAAGATATTCATGTCATGCCAGGTATCAAAGACTGAGTGTCAAAAGCAAACAATATTTAATTTATTACTCCTAGCTTGATGGCTTTTTCAAGTTTGGATGCTGATATGAGTTTCTTTCATGTGGAAGACTGGAAGGAACTGCTTCTTGTGTATCAGGATGAGAGTATGAATTTTGTTTGTGTGTGCATGCACATGTTTGCATAGGTGTGAACCGAGTCCTGAGTAAATGCGGTCAATTAAATTTCTTGTGATTTTTGAAATTTTGCATAATTAATAAAGGAGAATATTTATAGCTCAGGGTTGAAAGGAGGGGTCCTTGGTGCTCTCTGAACTTGTTTGTTTCATTGCAGACATTTCATGACCCTAGCTAGGTAACATCATCAGTGCTAGTAAGGAGTACTGTTTGCTGTCAGTTTATATTCTGCTGACTTGTGGGGGTGGTCTTAGAGATTCTTTGGTTGGGCTGTTTACTGATGGCTCTTTGGCCCAAAGAGCCCAAAGAATCTCCACCCACCTCCACCTCCACCAACACAGACAAGCAAGTCACCAGAATATAAACTGACAGGAAACAGTACTCCTTATCAGCACTGATGTTGTTACCTAGTTGGGTCATGAAACATCTGCAAGAAAACAAGCAAGCTCAGAGAGCACCAAGGACTCCTTATTTTGCATAATTGTTTCTAAGTTTTCTTTTTACCTGGATTTCTCCTCTCCCACCTCAATCTCTAATAAGGGAGGGTAGGGTTGGCTGTAGGGTTTGAAGAATTTGGAGTTATACATGAATTCAGACTCAGTGCCTTAGCCAGCCCACCCATCAGTTTAGAAGGGACAGGCAACCTTCTTATTAACTGGGGGTGGGGGGAAATTATGCAAAATGGGTGGGGTTCGGTTGCACCCATGGCAGTTTCAGCTTGTGTTTTATATCTGGAGGTATGATGGAGTTCTTGTTTGTTATTTTTAGCTGTTTAATCCTCCTTTATGTTTGCATTGTGTTTTCATTTTTTGGCTTCTGGTAGGAAGCTTTGCTGTCAAATTTTGTCTGCATGGTCAAAAAGGGCTGCTTGATGGGCACATAAAAGGGTTTGCTTGCTTTGGGTTGTATAAGAGGAACAGGTTCCCTAGTTACGTTTTGGCTTAAAAGTAAGTTGTGGCAATTCATTTCTCTTGGAAAAAAACCCCAAGATTTCCTCCTGTTCACCTGCAATATATCACAGTTGAAAACAGATACACACACACACACCCTGATACATATTCAAAGATCTTTTCTACCTGTGGTATTTGATTTATTTTTTATTTGTGCCTTTCTGTCAGCCTTGATTTCCAGAAACTGCCTGGACAAGTCTTTGCAGATTTCTTGGCAACATTTTCAGAAATGACTGGCCCTCATCTTCCTAGGGCTGAGAGAGAGGGACTGGCCTAAGGTCACTCATCTGTCTTTGTTGCCTAAGGTGGGACTAAAACTCATGGTTCCCTCATTTCTAGCTTGATACCTGCCCCTAAGCTAATTTTTAAAAAGGTGTTATTTGGGCAGGGAGGAGCAGAAGCAGCTAAATAGTGAAACATCTCATAGCTTGATCACCTCTGAAGTTCAAAATTGGCACCATGAACTCCATTGCCTGAAATGGAGGACTAGACCAACCTCCCATTCAAGTCAAACTCAATTTCATTGAGGGCTGCATCAGGGTTGTGTTTGACCTCAGGTGGGGGGCATGGCCAGCTCAATGTCACTTATGTTGGGGGCACCTGTGGTGGCCCAGTGCTAAGACAGGACTTCCCTCAGACCCTCCACTCCCCCTCATTATAATCTTCCTTCCTCCCTCCCTTCTTCCCTCCCTTCCTTTTTGCTGGCAGAGGCACCGTGGGCCAGTCTTTCACTGTTTCCAGGGCAGCCCCGTGGGACAGAACTAAGCACCCAGATCCGGCCCGCAGACCTTGAGTTTGACACCCCTGCATTAGAGCATATGAGGGATTCAGCTGCCCTTGAATTATACCTCCGCCACCTTTAAAAGAGATTTTTTTCATGCCACATGATCAATCCTTGACATTTCTCCACTCTGTAAACTAGAGTGATCTTTCAAGTGTGAAAGAGGAGACATACTTGTCAATATTATAGAACTCAAATTCAACCTTGTTTGGCTTCTATAAGTTCAGTGGAGAGCATATTTTTATTGTCCTTCACATAATAAATGCTGTGAGCTGCCTAGAATCATTATATGAAATGGGCAGCCATACATACTCTATAAATACATAATTTAACATAATGGTTTGGTCCACATATGGTGTTTAAAAAACCTCAATAATAATGTAATAGCTATATGATTAGAAGTGTGCAAAATTCTTTGATTTGGGAGTGAAGAATTCCAGATAATTCCAGAATATTTTCTCCCACCTCCAGTCCATGGGGAATCCTCTCCAGACCATGCTATTTTGGGAACACTTTGGTAGTTTCTGGAAGTAAATCCTCCAGTTAGGGTGGGACATTTCATTACCAAATTGGTGACTTTTTGTCAGGAATGAATGTAAATATATGTGACTCAAATTAATGTTGCAAGATCCAATATGGGTCAGTCACCAGGACCAGAGGTTTAGTCTTCCGAGCTTTCGGGCTCATGCTGGAGCCCGTCCTCAGGGAACTTCTTTGTACCGGAGTGTGCGCTTTGGGCTCTTCTATGTGATGTATTTATGTGGTGCCTTCCTATTGGCTGATTGGTAAGTTGATGGCTGACAATGATGGCTGTTGTTTCCTTGTACTGCCAAATCCTCAGCTTTTTTTGTCAGGCCCAAAGAACCAAGAATGACACAAGGAGTTACTTCTGAGTAATTCCCTTATTGTTGTTCTCCTACAGACAGAATCTTGCCAGACTAAAGCAATTTCCTACCATAGATGTACTTTGTGAATTGCTAGAGAGGAGCTGATCTTCCTCTATTCCTGCCTTTCAGACATTCCAAACTCTTTGCCATGTGGTTAAGAGCCCTTCCCTCTTGCAACCTTGAGTATATTATACCATATTATACGTATATATTATATGTATATCCTGACATATCATTTAAAAGAATTTTAAAAACTACCTGCCTTCAGGCTTCAGCCCATTTGGGTAGATTTCTTAGTGATTTGCCATTGTCCTTTGGGGAAAAAAATTTCACCTTAGTGGTCTATCCTATAGCCCTGGGATTTCTTGTAGTCTTCAAGTACTAACCAGGTCCAATCCTGATAGTTCTCATAAGGGATCCATGGTGCTCTCTGCGCTTAGTTGCTTTCTTGCATACGTTCATTACCCAAACTAGGTAACATCATCAGAGTTAATAAGGAAAGGGGTTTGGTCTCAGTTTATATTCTAGTGGTTTGCCCTGTCAGTGTTGATGGGAGCAGTCTTGGAGGCTCCTTGGTTGAGCTGTTTGCTGCTAACTTGTTTGGCAGTTCCTCGATTTGGGTACTGTTTACTTCTTGACTATGTTGTCATCTCAACTATGCTCATGTTGGTGTTGATTGCTGGTGGGGAGTTGGTTCTCAGATGAAAAATATTTAGGAAACGAACATTTGCAGGCTCTGTGGTCTTAGTGTAGATTTTTGCTGGTTTGCAAGAAGTCAATTAAGGGAGAAGATTACATCACAATATTGTTTCAGATGCATTGAGTTTTAGATGGGAAATAATCTGTGGCTAGCATCATTTTCTTCTTGACAAATCTTGTACTAAAGATTCCAGGAGATTCCCGCTCAGAGAAGAGCTATTTTAGTTCAGGCAGAAAGCAAAACTCCTGACATCGGCTCTTTTGGAGATCAGCCAAAGATGACTCCATAGGCTGTGATCATAGTTAGTTTGATGGGTGTATATATTTCTTTACATATACTTAGACAAGAAGCATCCATTTTTGGAAGCTTCCATATTAGGGCAATTCAGCGTTGCAAAGGCAAAAAATATCTTCCAGTAAGATGAATTGGTGATACTTGGTGATACCCCAAGAGTAAACATACGAGGTGAGTAATTAGAAAACAAAATCTTCTTCAACAAGGGGCATTGAACAGGAAGCAGAAATGGGACAGGGGCATTTTGGAGGAAAAGAGGGGAACCCTGAGAACGTTTTATGACTGGTGCGCCTGTTTCAAAACAGAATAATTTGAATGGAGACAGAAAAGCAAGCCTAGGTGGCAAATCTCAGAATGTATACTATCTAGGAGAACTCTTGGTACCTGTAGGGCAGTGTTTCTCAACCTTAGCAAATTTAAGATATCTGGACTTCAACTCCCAGAATTCCCCAGCAAGCCAAATTTGCT
>JANHFQ010001865.1:99524-112177 GCA_032468035.1 Aparallactus werneri
TGGCATCCCACACAGTAGGGGCTTCAAGGTCGACCTCTGCCCTCCCGTCAACACAAACTGCGACCGATCTGAGAGGTAGGAGGAGAACCACCGTAAGACAGTGCCTCCCACTCCCAGCCCCTCCAATTGATGCAGCAAGATACCATGGTCGATTTGGTCTCCTTGCCGTCCAAGGGACTCTCAATAGCCTTCTTCAGCACCATAATTTGAATGCATCAATTCTTCAGTGCTCAGCCTTCCTTGTGGTCCAATTCTCACATCCATCTATTACTACTGGGAAAACCATAAGTTTGACTATATGAGCCTTTGTCCACAAGGTGATGTCTCATACTAGTTTACATTGTATCCACAGACTCACATTCTTATCTCTAGATAGATCAGGTTCATCTAAGGTTTAGCATATCATGTACAAATAAAGTAGCGGCCATCCTGGATTCAGATGGCACACTAAGTTCATCTGAAGACTTCATCCCAATGTGGTGGAACATGTCTAATAAGCAGACTTCTCATTTTGTGTCAACTCAGCCATCCTTTCTGAACTCTACCAGCCTCATAAGCTTATCAAGGCTTAATACTTGCATATTATTTTAAATTTTGCTCCACCATAAAACTATGAGGACTTCTAGGATTTATTTCTTGCCAGTTGCGCTGTTGAGTGTCTGTCATGATTTCCTGAGACTCCTGAGTTCATATATAGCATGTATAATTAATCACTTAAATATCTTAAAGATTTGGCATCTCTTAAGAGAAAAGTGAGATATAGATATAATAATAAAACAAAAACTAAAAGTTCACACCCAGTCTGTGGATAGATTTAACTAATTCTTTTCCCCTAACTTAAATGAGACATGCATCAGATGGCCTGCCTTAGCAATCCAAAATCTCATTAAAATTGTGCAAGACTTTAAGGAAAGAGGGGAATTCTGTCTGAGTGTGAGCAAAGTGAGAGAGTGTGAATTAGTGAGGCTCAGCTGTGTGTTTTCTTTCTCCCATCTGAGCTGCCTGCCTACATTAAAAAAAAGCTGCTTCCATAAAATAATGGAAGCAATTGGACGTTGCTATGCAACCTTAGAATTCTCCCACTCCATCTTGCAACTTGTCCTTGGCTTGTCTTAATGTGTTGTGTGTATGCATGCACTCATTAGCAAGGGCTTAAAATTAAAAAAAAAAAACACACACACACAACTGACCATCATGTTTTGGAACATATTTTAAGCACATGCCATTAGTTGTCCAAAACTTTAGGTTACACTGAGACAGAAAAGAGATTGCTGTCATATTTTTCAGAAGAGACCTGTTGAATTAAATCAGAATCCAGTTTCTTCAACACTCTATTTTCCAAAGTGTTATTCCTGTGTTTATAGGAAATCCCTAGCATGAAGAAAGTAATATTTATTTAATGCTTCCCAGAAACTGATATGCAGAAGGAATAATTTCTAGTGAGATGCCAGAAAAAAAGAACTTACTAGACCTATTGTCCATGAAATTCTCTGCCAATTCCACTGAAAACCACTCTTTCAGTCTGGTGATCATGAATTCAATGAATTGTGAAGTCCTTGGTGTTCTGTGAGCTTGGTGCTTTTCTTGCAGATGTTTTATTACCAAACTAAGCAACATCATCAGGCAGCACCAAGGACTCCACAGATTAATTTGAACTGGATTGCTGCCAAGTAAATACTGGAGTTGGGAGGATATGACTTAAACTTGTAATCCTCCACTGTTTACCTGACCCAGAGCGACCTTATCAAAACCTGTTAATTCTATTAGGGAGAAAGAATTAGTTACACCTCTCTTTCCCCCTTTTTAGTTCAGAGTGTTTGGGTTGGGGATGGCTATATTTAAAATCAGGAAATTGATATGAAAGGAAAGAGTTAATCTTCTCTTATGGCTTCTACTCAGATAAACACAGTCTATTAAGTTCCCAGAACTTGCTTTTCTTCCTGCAGACATTTCATCACCAGACTAGGTAACATCATCAATGAATGGGGGAGTAAACTTTGCCATGCACTGATTAGTTATCTGAGCTGATAATGAAATATCTGCAGGAACAAAGTACAGCAGCTCAGAGAACACCAAGAATCCAACAATGCAACCTTAAGTTGCATATATTCTCCACTGTTGCAGTCTACCATTAATTCAGCCCCCACCTTTACAAGTTCATTTTCTTCTGATTTTAGTGGGATCTATTTGCATTCAATCCCATCAGCCTCTCCTAGAGCAAGAGCCATTTAAAGCTGTGGCTCTTTCAGAGCAAAGGTGCCGATTGTTCAGCTGTACAACATGGCTGAGACAGTTCTCTAGTTCTTCTACTTGGAAGAAAAAGATGTTGGCCTGTAGCCACTCTAAACATCGGGGCAATTACTGTCATGTTGATTACAATACTTGTCAAGTTTTGTTTGAATTTATATAAGGCTGAACAGCATGGCGTGTTGCAGTGGTGAGGATGTTTAAAGAGTAAGTGTTGATTTTTCTATGACAAGCAGATTGCAATAGAGAGGTTGCTAAGAACAGTTACTGCACCAGCTGAGGTGGGTTTATAAGAGATTAGATTAGACTGGCCTACTGTATATTCTAGGTTTGAATCCACAGCAGTCTTTCCCAGCTAGATTTCCGTCCAGATATTCAAGACTACACCTGTTAGACTTTCAAGCCAGAATCTGGAAAGCAAAAGGCTGAGGTAAAAGAACTGTGCCTAACTTAAAACAAAAATTAAACTAATCTCATTCAAGTGATGAAACCAAAACGTTCTAAATCTACTTGCTCCAAAGAAGTAGTTTTCTCTGAAATTCTTATGGTTTGGCTTCTTGTGTTAGCAGCACGACTGCCAAAGGGGATGAAAATATTCTGTCTTCAAATGTTCTGTCTGTCCCCTTTCTAATGGGACTTATCCCGGCTTCCTACACTCCAGTTAAATGCTACAGTGATGACTTCCATTTATAAAGTTTTTGCAGACTAGGGAGCAGAGACCGACCAGCAGACTGAAGAGAATGGCATAGAAAAATAGTATCATCATATTGGGAATATTATGGAAGTCTCCTAATCCAACCGTCTGTCCAAGGAAGGAATGATCAAATCATCCCAGACAAATGGTGGTTCAACCTTCTTTTGAAAACCCCCTGGGATGGAGAACATCTAACTCCATAATGATGATGGTTCCAACAGTTTAACAGTTATCACCATCAGGAAACTCTTCCTTATCTTAAATTTAGATTTGGGGGGGGGTCTCTTCATTAAGTTTCCATTCATTGGTTCTTGTCCTAACCTTGGTTCTAATTAGAACCCTTAGTTCTTGTCCTCGCCCTACCCTATGGACATTATGCAGAATACATACACTCCCTCTTCCCTGTACAGCCTCTCAAGTGTAAGAAGACTGCTATCGTGACTCCCTTTTGCTTTCTGTTGGCCAAATATACCAAGATCTTTTAAACAAGCATAATAGGATTTACTCTGCAAGTCCACCTTTGCTGTTCTTTATACCTTTCCCCCAGCATCCTTCTTGTTTTGACCAAAACGCAGCACAGTATTTCAGGAAATCTGCCTAGTGCAATGTAAAGCAGAATTATTATTCCTCTTGATATTATACATCTCTTGATGCAAGCCAACACTACATTGGCTCTTCTGCCAACTGCAGCACATTGCTGGCTCATGTTTAATCTATGGTTTACCAGGACACCCAGATCCTTTTTATAAATCATACTGTTGAACCAAGAACTGTCTATCTTGTACCTTGTATCTGGTTTTTCCTACCTGGGTTGAGAGCCTTTCATTTCCCACCACTGAACTGCATATTTATTTATTAAACATCTGGCCAAGGTGATATTGTTGTACAATATCACATCTAGCTATATCCCTTTGAACCCTGAACCTTTCTTCTGAGTTACTAACAGTCTGTCCCACATTGTATTATCTGCAAATTTCCTGAGCGTTCTTTCTACCCCTTTGTCAAAGCCATTCATAAAGATAGTGAAGGCTTTCATGGTTAAGGCAGGTCTGGAACTCGCAGTCTCCTGGTGATTGGCCCTAATTCACCCAGCCAGCTTTCATGCTTAAAACAGAACTAGAACTCCCAGTCTCCCAGTTTCTACCATGATGTTTTCACCACTAGAGCAAACTGCCTCTCAATGCCCATCTTAATCCCCATCAATATGAATCTCCAATCATCCAGCTTAGAGAGAGGCTTTTCACCCAGAAAGGAGGTCCATGGTGTGAATTTTACTTCTTTTTGGTTATTCAGCTGGCAAATCGTGATTCTGAAATTAGGGGTTTTTATAGCCCTTCTGAAATCCTCATTGTCAACAGCTCGCTGGTTGCTAAAGGTTATGGTTCTATCTCTTCCAAGTGTTATTCTTCCTTCTGCATGTTTGTCTTGACAATGTTTTCAAGAATACTCATATTAAAATTGGCTTCTAAATAAAGGTTCTTTCATTTCTGTGGCTTGAAGCCCGACAAAAAAGGAGAGGTTTGTCTTTCTTTCAGTGGGTGTTACAAACTCTGTTGATAATCCTCCCCAGGGAGTGTGTTTTCTATTTGATCTTAAGCAGATGCTCTCACAATTCAGTTTTGGATGTTTCCTATGATTCCTCATTGCTCAATATCTAGCTTTTTTCACAGCTAGATTCCCCCCTGTTTTTTGTTTAGTGTAAAAACCTCAAGTTCATATTAGGTTGAAGGAAGCCCAAGAGACTTTAATAAAAGAGGAGTTTTCATCCTCCAACAATACTAACAGTGTCCTTTTACCACTGTTTACCTGTACGTAGCTCTTCATCCAAATGCTCATAAAACAGGAAACTGATCAATGCACAGTTAATATACATTCATAGAAAATTTTGCTGGACTATCCCAAATTTTCCAAGAGACTAGATGTCATTTTATGTTTGGAATCTTCCTGTATTTTCCAACTGCTCTTCTCTTTTTCTTGATCCACAACATCTGTTATGAAAAAGGAAATGCTCTCCTCTTGAAGGCTCAGTGTCGTTCAGCAGCCTTATTTTGCATACATAATTCTGTTGCTTTTGTGGCTTTATACAAAGGTGGAACACTCCTGGATCTTCTCATGGGGCTAAACCACAACTTCCAGCAGCTCTCAACACTGACCATGCAGGCTGGATACTACGAGTCCCTGATAATTAGAAAGCCCATCTACCCTTCTCTGCAGAGATAAAGTCCTCTAACCTAACTCAACATCTGGTGCCTACATGTACATTATTTCCATGGATTGTCATTGCCATCTTATGGTATGCATTTTTCAGCTCTATCTAGCTGGGCTTCCTGGTTTATTTCAAACTACTAATCAGATCTAAACCTAAACTTAGGTTTTCACCATCAGACATGTCAGATAAGTACTTGTATAGTGGGATCTTTTGTGCGCTCTGAGCTTGGTGGTTTTATTGCAGACCTTTCATTACCAAACTAGATAACATCACCAGTGCAAAATATTCTCTTTTGTCAGTAGTACCATCACAGCTAGGGCTTTTTAGTAGTAGGTAATTTTCTATTTAAAAGTATCTCCTTTTTTTTCAGTCCAGGGTTGGTTGAAAAGGAGGATAGACATCCCCAAAGAGAGTAGGAAACTTAATTTGTCCTTTCTTAGCTAAAATCTGGCTCAAATATCAGCTAACCATAAACTATGCTACAATGTGATGTATTTTATTTATTTAAATTGTAATAATTATGTCTAGATATTTTTCTTTAGCAGATGAAAATTATATGCAGACCTTGGTCCTCTGTGACTTATTTTTAGATATTATTTTTAGTACCACCACTTTAGTTATGCCTTTTAGTCCACTTTAACATTGTGAAGCTACAGCAAACCTTAGGAGGCAAGACATGTATTGGCTGGGAAAGGATTAAATCTGTCACCATGCAATTTTTTTTATAGTGAACTATAGGTGACATGTTGCCATGAGAACTACATAACTAGCCAATTGCTTTTTGATACTCTCAGAGAATGTTGTAAATGTGCAAACTGCGCTGAGCTGTTGATATAGACTACTTTCCTTCTCTTCTCAGTTAAAGAAGAAGTAGTTCAGGTGTTGCAATGGTTTGTGGGAAAAACCTTGGAATATATGGAGAGGAGATGCTGCCTAGGGAAGGGTTAGATAAGAGGGAGCATAGCCTCCAGCTGGAGAGTGGGTGGGGCAAGAGACTCAGAAGGGACCCTCCCTAGTTTCTCAGACTGTAAATGTGATGGCAAGATTCTGTTGATGTAAGTTTATAATAAAGTAGAATTAGCTTATCCAGTCATGTTTCCTATCTGATCTACCTGGTAAGACTGACAGATGTTTAACTGCATTTAGAGAGAGATTGAAGTGGGGAAAGAGATTCTGAAACCTTTGGGAACTTCATCCTCTTAGGAAATAATTGATGGAGATGTGATCTGGGAGCAGTTCAACTACCTGTTGAAACATAAGCAATTTCACCACACATGGTTGGTCTCATCCATCCATCATCTATCTACTTAGTTCTCTATCCATATTATATGGAAATAACTCTAAATTAATATAAAAGAAATGCCAATTTATTTTATGGAGCCCCTTCTCAATGAAGCCAATCTTGATAATGGTGATGCTTTGGACCTTCTCACTACTCAGAGAAGATGATACAAACAGAAAGACAGTGAACATTTTGCACGTGTCCATTCAGCTTTAAATGGAGGGCACTTCCAAATGGCATAGCTTCTACTCCTTAATCCTTCCAAAGTAATGTGAAATGGCTGTGCTGATCATACTCTTTCCTATTGATCTAGGAACCCGATGGGAACACAGTGAGCCAGTCAGTTTTCTCCTTCTAGATGAGACAATAGAATCTGCAACCCACCCCCACCCCCCATAAAACATATTCAATCAATGCTCTGACCAAACTATTGTCCATCTTGGGACAACAAAAGAGGTTCACCTCCATTTGCACCCTCTCCTCCACGTTTTCATACATCTTGTGTGGGCTAGTCTGACCAGGTACAAAACATCTGAGCATTTGTAATAGGCTCAGGAAGCTGGGTACCTAGCCATCGTTCCTTCTGTTTTGAAAAACACCATTTGAAATTGTGAAGTGGCAAAGGATCAAGTCCTCAATTTTGCAGCCAAAAGCTTTTCTCAACACCTCCACCATACTTGGAGGTTTTGGCACGAGTGGGTGAGTGGGGGTGAAAAGTTCCAAACACAGTGTGTACTTTACAAGCTGCAGGAACTGGAAGTAATCGTAAGAACAATTCTACTCCACCACTGATTTTGTTCATTCAATTTGAATAACCCAAACCCCTCCTGGACTAAACGCTTGTCAAGTTCCCCCTTGTTGATCTCAGCCACCATTTCTCTGATAGGACAGGTGAAGCTTAAGAGCCAGCAGGACAGGTGAGACAATAATTCCCTTCAGTAGGCAAATGATCTGCTCACAAGGCCTTTGTACAGTACAAAAAGCAAGATTATATTTTATACCGTTTTTTTGCCATTTGAGTAGGATTGCAGTTGAGACAGAAATAAATTGTCTCAGCTGCTGAATTCCACAAACAGCTTTTGAACTGGCACAGAATCCTCTGCGGAAGTGCCCTGAATATGTACCAGCTCCTTTAGTTCATCCCACATTCTCGGATAAAGTTCCTACTAAATTCCTTTCTGCTCATCTTTTTTTTTAAAAAGAATAGTAATGGGGTTAATGCCCAATTGGATAGAGTGCAGTTATTGACCTGCGATTACATTTCCCATAATTCTGAGACAGATTGTAACCTCGCCCATTTGGGGTGACCCAGATGAGGTTGCCTGGTTTATTCTGTTCTTAGTCCGTATCAGTTTCACAGATGTTCAGTTTGGCTAGTTTTGATCTATATCTATGGTGAACAAAAATATTGAATGAAATATTTAAACAGTCAAAATCTAATTTTTTAATCTTCATTTATGCTGTTATAAATGTTCTTTATCCTAAATGATCCATTCTTCTATTTTAAAATATGCATATTTTTTGGAGCCAAGTGCACTGCAAAATTTGAAGATGTGAAGAATCCATGAAGAAGTTTTCAGACCTGCTCAGTTCGTATCAAGGTCTGCAATGATTAAATCCTTCAAGCATTGTTTATGAATCCCTTATGGTCTCTGTCCATCCCAATAGATCTAGCAGGATGGGCATGATCTGGATCTCCTTGATAGAGCAGAGTAACCTGGTAGGACCTTGGAAGTATGGCTTATCCATAGCATCTGCCTCATAGAATAGCCTCCCCTTCACATATTTGAGCAGCCACAATTCAGTGGGCCTTCTGGAAAGCTGTTAATATTGTACTGGTTTTTCTCCCAAGCACTGGAACCAGAAAGTTAATGAAACCAGCATGTGTTGTATTTGTAAGTAGTTTAAAAAAAAAAAACCAATGGCCTCACCTTGGTTCTTCTCATTGATAATTGTGTGTCATGTTTTTATTTTCTGTACATCATCCAGAGTTTCATTGGCTAGATGAACATACATTTATTTAATATACAGTAAATAAATTCCTGCTAATAAGTCAATTATACAACTGCTAACTCTCTGAAAAATGTATTGGAAGCCAAGATCTTAATAGTGCTATGGCATCCTTCACAAAATATGGACTTCCATAACATGATAACATAGATGAACTTTGACAGATGTTAATCATTTGCTGGCAATATAGTCAGGGCACTTCTTTGAATTTACCAAGCCTGAATTTTCACATCCTATCTTTGGTGCCAATTTCTAAAATTGCAATCAATCTAAACCCTTTTGGCCTTATTATTTGAACTTCTGAATCTTCTAAGATTGAAATTTCCTTCTATCTTTGATGCAAGGTTAGCTTAGCATACAGCACATCTTGGAAAAACATCACTATAGAAATTTAATCATCTTCCCATGTACTCTCTCAGCTGAGGTAGGAGGATTTAGGCAAATGTATTAGCCGGTGGCAGTGTGAATCTGAGCCAGGAATAAGGAGGGAGGATGGTATTAGCTAACTTAGTAGATTTTATTTATTTAGTGTATGGCAAATACATGGACTTTTAGTGGTTCAAATGTTAATGTCCAGTTCACCCAACCATTCAAGGACAGGGTGGTCTATGTTGAAACAAATCAGACATTGGGATGGTGTAAGCTCTTGATGGACATTCAGACACAATGTGATGGATATTTTGTCAAGGAGAAAACTTAGTAGAAAATGAGTTGAACTCTCAGCAGGTAAGCCTTATGGTTAGAATCAGTACCTAATTGATAAAAACTACATAAACTAATCATGCAAGTGAAATCTTTAGACTTAGAATAAGTTTATTGTCACTTTGAATGTAAACTAATCAGCATACATTAAAATGAATTTTTGTTGCATACATCACTCAAAGGGTCTCCACCTTTGACAATACTATTGTTTTAATTATGTCTCCTTCTTGCTATCTCCTGTCCATTCTCTTCTAATAAGGTATTTTATTCTGTTCATTCTACATTGACTTCGTGTGCAGTCCAATCCAATTGCCTTACTTAGTCAAATCAGACCCACAACAAGAATCTCCTTGTGACCATGTCTGCTCAAAATCCCATGCCATGGTTTGTTGCTAGCTTGGAATGTAAAATGTAAGTTAAGACAGGCTTAATTACAAACAAAACAAAACAAAAAAAATGCAGAAAATTCTGGCCACACCTTCAGGCAAGATGGTATCACCCACTTTTCAGAATCATTCAAATATTGTGACACTTCTTCTCCCCCTCACATGTTAGATGGGATTGCCATGGTTGGAAAGGTTGCTTACCATCTAGGTGTCCTATAGTAGGTGGCAAAAAACATTCAGATTAAACTTCAATGTCTTGATTGCTTCTGAAATACACCCCCCCACACACACGTTCCTGTGTATTTCAGAAGCAATCAAGAAACACCCCACACACCCTATATGTGTGTGTGTGTGTATTTTCCTATACTCCAATCGTTTGCCCTTGAGTTGCCTTTTGCAATGGTAGAGGAGAGTCAGCATCCAAACCCTTCTAACTTGCAGGCTCTGCAGGAGCTTGTTGCAATGTGTACATTTTCTGTTATATTAGTCACAGTGATTATGTGGTAGATGAATTCCTACTGAGCAAGTTATTGTTCTGTTATTTGACGAGTTGGGTCGGAAGAACAAGTCCTGCTGAAACCTCTTTGTCTCCTTAATCCAAACTATTTCAGATTCACTATTAAGTTAATTCCAAATTTCTGTGCTTGCCAAAGAACTACAAGCTTCCTTTTGTTAAGATCTACTAACAAGGCAGATAGATTAATCCCAGATAAACCAAGCTCCTTAAAATGGGGATGTCTTTACCGCTGCCATGGAACACATGAGTGTAACTGTCATCTCCTTTATTTCATGGCACAGCATCAAAACTCAGGTAAGAACTGGCTGACTTCGTATTTCACTTTGATGGCACTAAAGAAGGATCCATATTTCTATCTGCTTTCGAAAAAGACCATTTTCTGATGCCTCTCAATCTTCTCTGTCACCAGGTCCTGGTGGGCTATTAGCTTTACTAGCAGTGTTACTAGCTAGTTGCCTGAATAATTCGAATTGAGGGTCCAATATGTCTGGAACCCTGGACGGAAGGGTGAAGTTCAGGTGGTTCCCAAGTACAGTTGCCCTGAAAGTATGAGTTCTCCTCTCCCAAATAAAGAATAAATGGGGAAAAATATGGTCAATGATTAGGGAAGAGTTGGAGGGTTCTTAGGGGGTATTTTACCCACTGAGGTTTGCTAACATTACAGATGAAGAAACATCATTTCTTTCCCTCGGACAAGATCTGTACTATGGGGGAAAAATGCAAGGTAGGAACATACAATCATTATAAATAGAAGGCCCTACTGTGTAAAGCCCTCTATGCAATTCCAAGGATGAGGCAAGGGGATGGCACAATTAATCATCCTTCTGAAAGCAGCCTTGAGTGTCTAGGATATGCAAAGTGACTGTCTCAGTACCTACATCCATTTTTTGGTTTCATTAAGCATTCAGATTTCTTGATTCTTCCATCGTTCTGCATTGTTTCTAGGTTTATTTTCACCATCATGCATTGGGTCCAATTGATGCAAGACCCTTTTTAAAACCTGTTGAAAGTGCTGGGTTAGAAGGAAGCAGGACACTTGGAAAATAAACAACTTCTGATAAGTCGCTTCTGCTAATAGGACCATATAGCCTGCTTGTTTTCCTTCTGGAGAGTTTTGTTCCATGCTTATTAAAGAGGAATGTCATAACAAAGTTATGTTCACACCTTAGAAGACATCTTCTCTATACATGCTCAAAAGCCTTCCCTCCAACTTCCAACCTCCTCCCCTTGTAGTATTTTACTTCGTTCATATTACATATTCATGAAGCTTGAGATAATAGAAGATGTCTTGTTTTTGCCTCACAAAGAGCTTTAAAAGCCTCCTGGGGTGCTAGGAAACTAAATTTAGAACTGCAAGTATCATCTAGAGAGAGGTACATGCAGATCATTTTTCTCACACTTCCCCTAGCAGGACAAAGCTCTTCAGATAAGAGTACAACTGTTCCTACCCTTAATAATGAAGCTCGTGCTCTCATGCGTGTGTGCTCTCTCTCTCTCTCTCTCTCTCTCAGGTAATCATGAGTAATAATTAGAAAGGCCTCAGGGATATAGCTAATTATTGGTGGTAATTTATTAAGTTTTCATTAAACAAATGTCGTGATGAACCAATCTTCTGCCCCAAGAGCCAAGGAGCTCTTTTGTTCCTCAATTATTGGTTTAGAGACAGACTATTCTGAAAAAAATGGAAAGTGATTGTTACTCTTGAAACCTACATCCTAATTTCAGAGAGTCTGGAGACAGAAAATGGTGCAGACAAGAAAAAAATAACAGAATCCCACAAAATCTGCTCATTTTTGCTTCTGCCTGTCAATTATCCACACATGATCGTGCATACAATTGCAGAGTGAAACTTTTAAAAAAACAGGTTCAAAATAAGGAAGCATAATTTCTTCAGAGCTAATTGTGTCGGCTTTTCAAAATGACATTTCCTTTGTTCCATATTCCAGTTATTACCAAACTTCTTGGAAGAATATAATTAAGACATGTTTTCAAAAGAAAAGTACAGTATATGCTGATCTTTTAATTCAGACTGCAACATCTTGAACACTCATGATGGGATGAGGGAATAAACTCCTGATACCAAAGAAATGTATTTTCAACCATATGGGCATAGAATCAAGCTGTAAACTTCTAAAGAAGCAGAGGTACATCTTATAGGTAACATTGACTTCCCTTCAAGATATCCCTAGGAAATGAAATGTAAAGAGGCTTTGAAAAAAATATATAAGACCAACAAAAGGAGATAGTTTGCAAAAATGCGGACGTACAGAACAAGATTACTGGAGTTCTATGCACAAAAAACGTACAGAGGTTTAAGTGTGAATATTTTTTCTTCAGATTTTTCATTTTCAAAACCCCTGATGCATGTGTATGTTACAAACTGAAATAGTTGAAGCAGCATTAAAAGTGAATATTAGTATCTGTGCCACTGAATGTATATAAAGGTGGTATTTGGGAGTAGGGATCAGAGCACATATATTCCTCCAAAAAAATGATAAAAGATTTTTAAAACCTGTAAAACAGATTCAGATGTTTATCTCACAATGTATCAAACACAAAACATTCCCAGTCCAGCTATTGAGGTATTAGTATTGTGGAAACTAGCA
>JANHFQ010001865.1:148003-158764 GCA_032468035.1 Aparallactus werneri
CAGCTGATTTTGGGGTCTAAATTGATGCCCACACAGCACATTTGGCATGTGCTGCACGGGCATCACCTTAGGTCCCCAAAAATCAGTTGACTTGTGTATAAGTCGAGGGTGACTTTTTCAACCCATTTTGGGGGCTGAAAAACTAGACTTAAACTCGAGTATATACCATATATAAAATGACAAAATTGAATTTTACAGATAAACCAAAGTATATAAGTATACCAGCAGTCTACCACATGGTAAATTGAAGTTTTGTTTTAATAGTTTTTAAAAATATCATTCTTCCTACCTGGCTCTGTAGGTATCTTTGCAAAATCCAGACCCCATAACATGCTGTACAGCATCTGTGTTTTAATAGCGTGGTTTGTCCAAAGCTGCTGAAAGCGTGTAACATTAAATTCCTGGACTTGATGATCATAGATCCACTGGATGTTTTCAAACTCACAATCATATAAAACTAGAGGAAATTCCACTGCCATGCTGCAAAGTAATCAACTTAAATTAGTACAAATCAGGTAATTCCAACCGAGCGCACATTGCTTTGAAAATGTTATAGCTCTTGACGAGATCAAAATTATAAAACATAATTTTAACAAGGCAAGCTTAAATATAGAGAGCCATTGCCAATACAGTAAGATTGTGCATGCTTTCAGAAATTCCTACCTGTATTGTGGTTTCCTAGGATTGGTTTCTATATCAAACAGTTCATCAATAATCTCTGGCTTTTCCATCCTTTGTCCAATCAAGAAGAGAATGGCCATCATGCAGCGGACTTGGTGATAGAGGAATGCTTGGCCTGTTACTTCAAATGCATAGAGTTGGAAAGAGTTTAGTTCTTCCACTTTCCTTTCTTGATCTGCAAGCTTCACTTCTGCTGTCAGGATTGTCCTCTGAAAGTTGGTCACACCATTGGCTACGTCCATTTTGCAGAGATTACGAAAATCATGGGTCCCTATAAATCTTTGAGCTGCTGTATTCATAACAGCGACATCCAGATCAGAACGAGGGAATAAATAGCGATAGGTCCTCTTCAGGCAACTGAATCTAGCACTGAAGCTAGGATCTACAGGGGCCCATGCCAATATTCGTATATCAGGAGGGAGTACCTGATTCAAAATATGGGTGTAGCGGATCTCCTCTGAAATATTACTTTTACCTTCTGTGACAACCCCAGATTTATTGTCTGAAAGGTTTGACCGGAGATCCAAAGAGATCACCTGAAAATTGCAAAAAAGTTGTGATTCTAGAATTAGGTACACATTTCTTTTCTGTTGAACTATCACTAACCATTTTCCTGTTTATCCAGTGGTAAAGAGCTTTCAGCTAACTGGCTGTGGTATAATTTTTTGATACACTGATATTTTCATAATTTTCTTATTTATAATGTATTCAGAAGTGCCTCTTGTCCCAATAAAATATAATTGTGGTATAACCAGAACCTGAATGCTGAAATACCACTATCATTGGGATTGCAATAGAATGAATTTTGATTTAGCCGAGTTTCATACAACAGATTCTGCATGCAGTGGACTACATTTCAATGGCAATTTATGTCATGATACATTTTGGTTTATATGACATTATTGCAATTTTTTAGCCACTGGCATTCAGGATCAAGCCAAACTGTGTGATTGAAATGACACAATTTCACAAATAATGTAAAGTGCTTTTGCATTTAACAAACATGTATAACAACATTTTCCCACAGTCCATTAAAGCATTTCACTGCATAAAGTTTGGGAGTAGTTTTTCCTGGGAACTCTGGATTTCACTTGATTTGATTAAAAATATTTTTGTTACTTATAGTAATAGATCTTTTCTAAATAGCTAAATCTTTTTTGCAGAAATAGTTTGTCATCAGTTCAAGAGCGATTCTCAGGCTCATCTAATTTTATCATAGATGTACTCTTAGCTGACTCTTTACAAATGTTATAATTTAAACCATTATAATGCATTAATAATAAATCAGTAGTTCGTGTTCTTATGTTCAGAGTTTTTTAACTGTTCAGTCATGCTATATAGCAAAATTACTGAATTCTAACTTGATTGTGCAGTTGACTAAATATCAGCTTAAAGGATGGGCAACAGCTCAAATCTCTTAACAAAGCACTTTAAGTTATATGGGTTGAAGTAAGAGCTGTGTTAGTTTATGATGTCAAAAAATCAGAATTGTGAAAGCATCTTAATATCTAAAAATGTCATTAACAGTTGTAAGTTTTTATCAGGTGAATATGATCAAATGAGCTGCACCTCACAAAAGCTTGTCTTTTAATATTTATTAGTTGGAAAAGTGCTCTTATATTACAGAAGAGATTGTGCAAAAATCCTTAGTGAATTTCATTAACAATCAACTGACATAGCTTTTTAAACAGTTGGAGGGGAATTAGTTGCAATAATACATGTTCTTTGTGTCACCCCATCCTCATTTTAATGTAAATTAAATACTAGACTTACTTGTCCAAATGCACTGACTCCCTTGTCCGTGCGTCCACAGCGATGATAGTTAGAAGTCTGTCTGTTGACTACCAACCGAGTTTTTCCCAGAGCTTCAAACAGTTTCTCTTCTATTGTATTGTTGGTGTTCTCCTGGCTGGCAAAGCCCTGATATTCCCACCCCAGGTAGGCGATCTTGAGTGCCACATGCCTCTGGCCATACGCACTGAAATTGAATGGCCGCTGTGAACGTTTCTTCCCCTTTCCTGATGCTGGGAGGCCATTCCCCTCGCCTGGGCCTTTTCTGTTTTCCAAGAGCCTGTCTTCTAGGCTTTGCACTGTTTCTTCCAGCTCCTGGATTCTCTTCAGTAGCCTTTCTGTTTCTTCTATGTCTTTGGCCATTGGCAGAATGCTATTTAAAAAAAAGAATCTGGCGATATGAAAATACAATAGTAGTGGAAAAGGATCTTTCTGGGAATAACCAAACTAATACAATCTGTATTTGCTACTAGAAGCTACTCAGCTGGAGAAAATTAACTAGCTTGCTTGCCAACTGTTTCTACAGAGAATGCTTGTTGGGATTTTATGAATTTCATTACTGAGAACTAAGTGTCTGCTTTTGTTCACTTACAGAAGAATCTGTTTTAAACCACCTTTATACTAGGATCCTCCATTTCTAAGCTGGCTAAAGAGGAGCAAAAGGTACCTTTTCCAGGTATACATACTGATATGCATTGGTAGAACAAATGAACCCCTGCTGGCATCCTGATAGATAGTATTGTTTATTCAAAGGCATCCAGAGCACACCTTCAATTAAGCAATGCCATTTATCGGGACCCCAAAAGCATTCCTTCTACGTCATTGTGTTCTGGAATGAGTCTGAGGGGCTCCGATCCTAATGGCATTCCAGAGAGCCTTAAAGACCTAATCCTTCTCCCAGTCATGGGCTAGACTGGTGGGTATATGGTATGCTTATCTTCTTGGCTAGTTCTGCCATCTTGTTATTGTTGTCTTTTTCCTACCCTGTTACCCTGAAAATATGAACTACCCTGAAAGTAAGTCCTAGTTTGATTTTTACATGTGTGCTCAATATAAGCCCTACACCCCCCCCCCAAATAAGCTCTAATTAATATCCCACTCACCCCAGAGTGGACGGGTAAAAATTAAGCTAGTGTGGGGAGGGGGGTGGAGCTTCACTACTACTTACCTTTGGACAGTTGTAGCCAGGCCTCGCACACCCCGACACCTACCTTGCCGGCCCATTTGTTCTGCAGCCAGCGAGGCTGGCAAGGCTTTCCTTTTAATGGCAACCAACCTCTAGCTACCAATTGTAAATAAAAATCTATTCATCCAGGGATTGATCCAGAGCTGTTATCGGCTGCAGAGGCCTTCAGGAAAGCCTGGCTGGCCACAAAAGAAGTTCCTGAAGGCCTCTGACAGTGAAAAGGACGCCGGGGGCGACGCACACAAGTGGGGTCAGTCAGTGGATGACATCCCCCCAAAATAAGACCTGGTGCCTTTTTTGGTGGCAAAAAATATAGGACAGGGTTTTATTTTCGGGGAAACACAGTATATTTGTTATTTTTATATTGTGAACTGCCCAGAGTTGAAGTCAGGCAGTATGAAGCTGAATTAAATAAGATTTTTTAAAGCTGTTCTAAGTTGTTAAGGGAGAAGGTGATTAAAAAGAAAAACAAAAACAAAAAAACCCTACATTGATTTCATTGGAAAGTGCATCATTTTGCTGTCATTATTTAGAAAATAGGTTGGTATTGTAGTCACAAGTTATTTTAAAAGAAAGCTGAAATGCTGATAATTACTGAGTTTGCAGAGGGGGGAAAAGGACTTAAACAGCATTGACAAATAAATAACAAGTACGGTACTATTGTACATTCCTTCTTAGACTTATATATGCCTTCAGAAATAAACTGTGTCCTTGCTCTTTAGAATAATTGCAGCCATTTATCAAGCTGTTGGAGTTACTACACCCCACTTACTTGTCCAGTCTAGGCACAGGGGCTTCTTGTTTTGTGACCCTAAAGTCTGCCCTCTCACCTCAAAAAACAAACAACCCCCCCAAACCCCAAATCATCTCTAGAAGAGGAAGGGATTGGGGCAAATATGCCTTTGCTGAAAAAGTTGGGTTTGGGATAAGCAGTAGATGTGTTTCAGTCTATCTAGCCAGGAAATCTGGGAGGGGCAGCCTTCACAATGTGGCACAAAGGATGGAGTTTCCTAAACAAATAAAATGATCTGATAGAGATGGTTGATAAATAAGCATGAGTTGTAAGGCATGTATGACTTAGCAGACTACAAACCTAGCTTGGTATCTCTCTTCCAGAATTCATAACTACCCCGATTGAGAGAAGCAATGCAAGCCCTGATACGACCCAACCGATACAGATGGAACTCTATGAGCAGGGAAGAGCGGCTCAAAGAAGCCGCCATGGACTTTATTCGCATGTGTGCAGAACAGGGTGATGGTGATAGCCCAAGACAGCTTCAT
This sequence comes from Aparallactus werneri, assembly GCA_032468035.1. Lineage (NCBI taxonomy): Eukaryota > Metazoa > Chordata > Lepidosauria > Squamata > Lamprophiidae > Aparallactus > Aparallactus werneri. The sequence continues at coordinate 152,943 of JANHFQ010001865.1, forward strand.
GTGGCCCCTCAGCTGGACCCCTACCCGAGAGCCTCGGTGGCCTCAGTGGCCAGACCTATGCTTCCTGCAATGATCAGACAAAGTCTGACTGAATCCAGCTTCCAGTCAGACAACCTCGAGAATTCCAGAGTTTCAAAGAAACATGTGATGAAAAGGAAAGTTCTGAGGCGAACGCCTGATGGAGAAGTCCAAGTGACAGATGAATCTATCACTAGTGAGACAGAATCCAATAATCCGAGTGTCCAACAGTCCAGTCCTGAATGTGAGAACTTAAATCAGAGAATGTTCCCTCTGAATGCTCAGGAGAAGGAGGAAGAGTGTAATGAGGAGAACCAGCCCCAAAGTTCACCCGGGTCAGTCTATTCCTGGAGTCCTTCGGAGGAAAGCCAGACTCCATGTTCCCGAAGAGAGAGCCAGAGCCTCAGCTCTTCATCCTTGGAGCAAGACTTCATCCTAACTGGCCACCCCAAGTCTTTCATATTACCAAAGTTGGAGCAGCTCAATCGGAACAGAATGAAGACCGATCGGGTTGCCCGTTATCTGGAACACAAGCATGACTGGGAAACCCTGCGGCTTCCAGGAGAAGACCCCAGGAAAGGTGTGCGCTGGAGCATTCGGGAACAGATGCTCTACAAGTCAGAATTGCCTCCTAAGGCTCAGCCTGTTTATATCCCCAACAATTATCTGGTGCCTACAGAGAAGAAGAGATCTGCCCTGCGCTGGGGAATACGCTGTGACTTGGCAAACGGTGTGGTGCCTAGAAACATCTACTCCTCCTAAGAAACTGGGATCTTTAAAATGTCGTACACAGAACAACTTAGTAGATTCCAAAGAGCTAGCTACCTCAAATATGCAGCTAAGCTATTTTTATTTCTTTCCAATTCCAAACCCTACCCATTTAATCTGAAGATCTTGGATCTGAATGCCTACTTCCTTGCAAAAGGTTTTTTTTAAAGCTACCGTTGTCTCAGATCAATATTATTTGAATGTAAATATTACCTTATAAAAAGGCAGGTAGAAGATGAATCAAAATCTACTGACGTATAGTCAAGAAAAAGGATCCTCCCCCCCCCCCAGATACTTCACACACATTCCCTCTTTGAACTCCTGTACTTTTAAAAAGTTTTAACTTCTGGATGTATAGATTAAATTAAATTAATGAAGTGAAATGATTATTGTATTCTTTCCAAGGGTAAGCTTCATTTCTCCTGCTTTTCATCATGCATTAGAGTTGCTGTTAAAGAGCTACAGAAGTAAACTTTTCTCTGTAATGAAATTAACAGGTATACTTCCTTGTGTATGAAAGTGCTGTTTTACAGATACATGTCAGAATGGCAGGATGTTTTCTACACTGATTTTTAGCAATATACTTCCCACACACAGATACCTTTCTTATGAAAAATAATGTCATTTGCTTACTGAAAAATACAAAGAACCAAGAAATAATAATTGAAATATATGGGTTTAAAAAGACACTACAAAACCATTTCTAATGGGGATGTTTTACAAACTTCAGATAAAAGGGGAGAGGTACTTCAGATAATGAAGGGTCCTTGGTGCTCTCTGAGCTTGGTTGTTTTCTTGCAAACGTTTCATTACCCGAACTTTGTGTCATCAGTGCTAGTGATATTACCTAGCTCCGATAATGAAGTTTGCAAGCAAAGGATCAAGCTTAGAACACCAAGGGCCCTTCATTTCAATCCTGAGGTTCTACAAATATTCTTTGTTCACATAATTCACATAACTTAGCACACGTGGGTAAGCAAAACTGCTCCCTTCTACAAAGCATACACTTTGCAGCGTGTGCCCCTGTGTGTATAGAATAACCTTAGTGCGCAACCAATCTGCACAAGTGGTACATTCCTTTACAAGGCCGTTAGCTGTGCTCGGTCGACCTCACAGATGCCAACCGTGGCACTTGAGAGCCCCACGTGCTGGCGCTTCTTAAAAGTTGCCAAGTTTGAGAAACATTACAATATGGGGAACGCTCAGGGTGTTGATCGAAGAAGTTGCTTTAAATGAGCTCTCCCCCCCCCCCCTCCAAGAGATTCCCTGATGCCATCCCCAAGATATATCAAAGCGATCCCTCCGTCAATTCTGCAAAGGCGACCTAAGCGCCAGAGCCCGCTCCTACCTCCGCGGGTTTCCACGCGCACGTGGGTGGGAGGCGAAGAGGGCCGAGCGCCGTTCCACAGGCAACTTCCATGCAGGAAATGACGCGTCCTTCCTGTCTCTGTCCCGATACAGAGCGGAGGTTTCTGGGAAGTGGAGTCTTTCGAGATCCCTGCGTGATCTGCCGCAGAACGTCAAGAATTTTACGTTACCAGCGTTTCCCTCATCCAGCCTAAAACCGGCGCCCCTCAGCAATCTCTAGGCGGGTGGGGCGAGTGAGGGATGAGGCCACCGAGGCTTCGCCCCTCTGCGATTCCCATAGCAACAGCGCGGTCGCTCCGCCCATTCTAGCGGTTAGAAACACTGAGCGATCGCGCCAGGCCCTGTTTGGTGTCGCATCGTTTAACTGGGTCGCTCTCAGCATGGAGGGCGAGATGTGGGCGAAGCCGAAGCACTTAGCGATGGGGCTTGAGGGGATGCCCAAGGGGCACCCCGAGTACGTGGAACACAACGTAAGAGCCAGGCGAGGGACGGGCCCCCACACCTCCATCCCCCAACACACGCCCCACACCTGCATCCTGAATAATGGTGGGGGAATGAAAGGTGATCTTTGGACACGCCCCGAGGTTCTTCTGTTGCTCCCTGCTAGTGGGCTGAAAGCTGGTTAAAAGCAACTGACTGAATTAGGGCTAAATTCTGTTTTTCTTAATACAAAAGGTTTGCTGCTGCTCGGCCTCAGTTGCTGTCAAGTATAGAGCCTCTATCCAAGGGGGTTCAAATTGGCAACTTAAAAGTATGGATAAGGCCTCCATTGAAGACTCTCGTTCATTTCTGGATGTATAGCTTTTTTTCACCAAAGCATTCCCAGTGAGGATGATTCTTCCACTCTCTATATTACCAAATTTTGTGGTCATTGCTTCTACTTTATTCTGCCTTGCTCTGTACCTAGCAATTGTTTTAAAACAGCATGCCTTTTAATTACATTCTCCAGATTGATTACAGGTAGTCCTTGTTTAGCTTTGGCTTAATTGAGCATCCGTTTTGCTGTTATGACTGTGATGAAAAAGTAACCAATTTTTAACCAATTCTTGCATTTATGATCTTTGCAGGCCTGTAAAGCAAAGCTGAAGTCGTCACAAACACAGTTTCATTTAGCGACTGCTTTGCTTAATGATGGAGCTGCTGGTTGTAACTGGGGTAGCTAAACAAGGACTGCCAATAATTCTTCTGTGGCTGATGCCTCTTAGGGCAAGTCACTACTGAAAATCTGTCCGTTGGGGCCAATATAGAATTCCCTATTGAAATAGAATTTTTTATTGGCCAAGGACCAATGGACACACAAGGAATTTGTCTTTGGTGTATATGCTCTCAGTGTACATATATAAAGGAAAATAATATAATAAGATACTTCAGCAAGAATAATAAGATACAGCACTTAGTGATAGTCATAGGATACTAATAGCAATCAAGTCATACTAGGAAAACAAACAATATAAATTGTAAAGATATAGCAACATGATTATGGTCATAAGTGAAATGAGATAGGCACTAGGAAGGATGAGAAGTGTAATAGTCAACATCCTTCCCCATAAAGACCATAAATTGAATGCAGTATGAATGCTAGAATAAGAAAAAGCATCAAAAACAATGCTTGATAAATGTACTTTGAAAATAAAAGTCATTGGATGTGGTTTGGTTATAAAAAAGGTTGAGGATCAAATGGTAAAACCTATATATGGAGAATGATTAACTGTATTTAAATTTATTGGCTGCCCATATGCAGTGGACAATAAATGAATGAGTCAAGAAAAAAGGTGTTCTTCTCTGTTGTGATGTTTGTCTAAAGCAATATCCCTGCAGAGATATGGCTCCAACTCTGATATTATAAAGATCTTGGAATTAAGGTGAACAATAATGAAAAATCTGGCTTTTTTTCTGGCATTGGGGTAGAGTAGGTGCTGGGCCCTTATGGGAAGTTCTATAGTGTATCATGTATGTGGTTCCACACTCCCCGACATACACAATATCTAACATATTGTGCTTTTTAAAGTGTAAGCCACCCAGAGCTACTTGGAATTGGATAGCCTCTGAACTGAAATAAACATCCAGAAAATTGTAGTTGGATGGAGTTGATCAAATCCTGAACAAAAAAGCGGGGAAATGTTTAAACACAAAAGGCAATGTGTGAGGCAAGATTTGTAGGAAGGCATTGAGAGCCTTACATCATTGATCCAGTATAAACTAGATTTGGCTGCATTTCTTTGTCTCTCATCTCATTCCTTAATTCTTTAACCGCTGTTTTTGCATTTTGCATAATGTCCCCCCCCCCCAAGGAAATCTTGTGATAGGTATGTATTTATGGGCTGTTAGTTTATCTGCTTTTTTGTTATGATGTACTTAACTGTTGTATGGACAATTTTGTTTGTGAATATATTTTTTTGAAAATATATTCTACTATTCCAAAGTAGATGTGATCCAACATAACTTTTCTTTTTCAGTCGCCCAAACCTTTTGGTCACAAACTCATTAGTTTCCTACCAGGGCTCTACTTCAGTTTGGTCAGTTTCTTGTCTATCAATATCTGAACTCTCCTTTGTCTTGGTTCTTTCTGATCATCTCTCACCAAGTGCCACACCTGTTCCTCCACTGTTGGCATAAGTAGATATTTGTCTCTTTCCCAATCCCTCTATTATACACAGCTAGTACTTTCTCAACCCCTTTGTTTCATTCCTACTTTTCTTGTATTTTACTTGTAATTTTCCTATCTTTATCTCCATTTTTTTCTTGGGCTTAGACATATAAAACTTTTTCCGTTATTTACCCAATACCTCAACCGCTACACCATGTCAATTCCTTATCTCTATCATCCATGCACCATCCATCCACAATCTATTGCTCAGATTTGTTGAGAATCGGTTGGCATACAAGTTTAATTAAATTATTAGCTAACCATGGTTAAATTACACTATAGCACATTGGTGTCAGATTGGCTGTGTAGAACTACTGAGTCTCAGATGGTTTGCTGTCTACTTTTTGTGCTCATAGCTTTGCAGGCCAAGCATCCCTGGAACACTTCTCCAATATCCTCAGCCTTTCTCAGGGACAGGTAAGAGGTGAGCTTGGGTACTTATTGTTTAAAGACCACAACAGCACTGTTTCTTAAGCTGTGTGCCCTAATATGCATATAACAAATATTTGAATTGCTAAGTTATAAGACATACATTTATAAATCATCAAACCAATATTTTCAAGGAATATTATTACTCCCTTGCATATATTGGTATTGATAATATAAGTTAGCAGTCCCCAAACTTTCTGGCACCAAGGGACCAGTTTCAGAAGAAAAATTGTCTTCCATGAACCAGTGGTGAGTTTCAAATAATAACCGGTTCTCTGCCCTAATGACTGGGTGGGCATGGCCCACTTAATTGGTCTTACCCTTAGGAAATTTCTCCTTAGTCCAACTCACAATAAAATAGCACTGTTCCAATATATAGAATCGAATAGAATAATAGAGTTGGAAAGGACCTTGGAGGTCTTCTAGTCCAACCCCCTGCTTAGGCAGGAAACCCTATACCACTTCAGGCAAATGGTTATCCAATCTCTTCTTAAAAACTTCCAGTGTTGGAGCATTTACAACAGTGGTTCTCAACCTTCTTAATGCCGCGACCCCTTAATACAATTCCTCATGTTGTGGTGACCCCCAACCA
>JANHFQ010001865.1:182497-193059 GCA_032468035.1 Aparallactus werneri
AATAAATAAATGATGGGCCTTGTGGTGGGTCTTCTGATGGATCTTATGAGGGATCAGATGTGGAACATATCAGGTGAGGGGCTTGTGATGGGTCTTTTGTGTGGGTCCTCTGTAGGCGTTCTAAGAAATTCATACAGTGCATGGCTGTAGATAATGATGTGTTTGGGAGAGATCCACCTGCTCCGAAAAATGGCCACTTGACTTAAAGTGAATGATATTAAGAATTATTGTCAAATTAAAGGGAGGTGATTCCATCTCTTTGTGCTTCTGATCTTCCAAGCACTGCAGCCTTCAGAGTTTCCTACTCTACAACTCCGGTGCAATCTAAAAGCCGATGAAGCTTCTGACTGCCTTTATATATTGGATTACCCACCCTTGTGGGGTTTTGGCCCAGGGAACGTATCACACTCACTGAAGTGTTCCTGGATTTCAAACAGAAGAGGTAAGTTTTGCCTTTCCACCATATTGAACGCCAGACCCTTCTTTCCAAACCGGCCTGTTCGACCGATGCGGTGGAGGTAGGTCTCAAAGTCAGGCCCCCGGAACACTGTTGTAGGCAAGGTGAAGTTGACCACGATGGTGACCTGCATCACGTCAATGCCTGGGGAGAGATATAGACGGAGAGGATCTGTAGGGCTGACTTGCCTGAACAACAGCAGCAAAAACCAGGGTGTCCTGGCCTCATCGGAGCCCGGTTCAGAGGAAGATTTGGGACCATCTGACAGGGATGGCACATCTCCCTTGAAACACTTGGGAGGGGCCAGGAGCTGAGAACAATGCTCTCCCAGGCCCCTCAGGCATTGGGGGAGGTGGTCGAGCGGATGGAGTGCTGCCTGCCCTCACAGACACCAGTAGAGATTGGCTGTAGACCGGCAGTGGTGCTGAGAGGCAGCAGATCCCCTCTGATGGAGAACAGCTGCCTCCACCACCCGATCTGAGGGAACGGAGAGTAGAGCGGAGGGAGGCAAGCTCAGAGGAGAGCCGATGCTACTCAGGACAAGGTCGCCCCACCTCTCCTTACAAGGAACACTTGGTATGGGTTGACTTGAGGAGAAGCAGGGAGTGGAGTTTGTCTTTGTCAGGAACTATTGTTTACTTTGGCTTACACTCCCCCCCCCCCCAATCCCCAGCTCTGGAAAATGTCAGCCTTGACTCAGGTGTTTCTGCCTGCGCATTGCCCCTTGGAATTGCACCTCCTCTTTGGACCTCCTCTCTGCCTTGGCCAATTGGTTTTTGTTGTTTACTGGCTTTTGTTTGTGGGACTGAGGGCGACTGCCTTCAGGGAAGGGTGGGGTAGAGCCTTACCAGCTGTTGTTGTAGGGCCTTTTCTTATGGCATTTAATAGAGCAATAAAGGACTCCTATCGATGCCTGTCTCCACCTAGGCAGGCGACCTGGGTCATAACACAGGGAGAGTTTCAGCTACCAGAACTGTACCTCTGGCACAGACGTTGGTTGTGATGAGAACTTTAAATTTCCCATCGCGGAACTGCTGGATCACCTCTGCCCGCTGTTCAACTGTCAGTTCCCCCATCAGCAGGGACACTTGGTACCCGTCATTTCTTAGGGCGTGGTACAGCCATTTAGCATTGTAGCGAGTCTGTCAAAAGTATACAAGAAAGGGTCATAGCGCAAAGGGAAGCCCTGGAATAGACAGCCCACCAGTTGCATTTTCGATGTACTGTAATGTCCTCCTTTACAACGCACTCAATAGAAATAGGTTTCAGAATGAGAAGCAATAAATAAAAACATGGAACCCAGGAAGCAGCTTACTACAGCAATTCACTCTTCTTTCTTCTTCTGTCTCTCCTGGTCATCGTTAACAAAAATGGCATTTCTGCATCAATATAAACCAACTGAAAATGCTATCGGCTACTTGGTAGCCGATGGGTATGTCCCAGATTTAGTGGTGAGACATCTGCAGGAAGATGCCTGAATCCTGCCGAATGCTGGCCAGATGCAACAGGCAGAAGAAAAGGAGGGACAGGAAGAAAAACTGCTACCAAGACAATGCTTGGATAACAGAAACCTGAGTCAGGAAATGAACTGTAATGTGCACAGGTAGTCCTTGACTCATAACAGTTTGTTTAGTGGCTGTTCAAAGTTACAACAGCACTGAAAAAAGTGACTTATAACCATTTTTCACACTTATGATTGTTACATGGTCATGTGATTTATATTTGGATCCTTGACAACTAACTCAGGTGTATGACTGTTGCTGTGTCCCAGGGCCATGAGATCGCCTTTTGCAACCTTCTGACAAGCAAAGTCAATGGGGAAGCCAATTCACTTAACAGCCACGTTACTAACTTAACTGCTTCTATTCCTTAACAAATTTCTCAGTTAGCAATGTAAAACTTTGGGCTCAGTTGTGGTCGTAAGTCGAGGACTCCCTGTATAAAAGTCTCAGATAAAACCCTCCCTGGTTTTATAAGAGGGGAAAAGCACTTTCAGACTTGCAAAGTTTTATTGCCATAACCTTATCATAGAAGCAGAACTGGGCTGCATGATTTTGGGTTCCTAGAATGGTTTTTATCTTGAAGGGTGGAGGAGCACAGAGGACCTTACCTGGCAGAAAATGATGGCCTGGCCGATGTTGATGTTGCCGTAGATGTTGCACAGAGCTCTGAATTTGTCCTCCTTGCTCTCACACTCAAAGTAATACTGCCGGATATTGCTGAGGGTCAGCTCCTCTCGGCAGAGCGTAATGATATTGGGCTCAGGGATGATGCGCTGGGCAAACTTTAGTACAGGCTGCTCAAAGGTTGCTGAGAAGAGAAGCAGCTGGCAATCGGAAGACAAAGCTCTAGGGGAAAATTTTTAAAGAAAGAATAGTTCCAACATACAGGGATCAAAGGAGACGACACTAAATCCCCAAGGGAACTGTTCTGCATCGGCCCATAAAGGAAGGAACTTGTTCCACAGAGCCTGCGAAGGCAATGCAATGGTTTTCTATGCACGAGGTTTCCAGATCTGATCTTTAGTGCTTCCAAAGACAGACAATTGCTCATCAGCACTGACCTGCAGGGCAGAATTGGGACAACTCACCGCAGTCAACTCACTACAGGACAATTTAACAAGTCTATTTAATATTTTATTTTATTTATTTAATAAAATTTATAGGCCACCCAAATCCGATCGGACTAATAATTTAAAATAAATAAAGAAATATTTTGATTTTTGCCATTCCAGTTTCATTCTGTTCCTCTTTTGTATCCTTTCTTCAATTACTCTTTTCCACTATTTCTTTGATATTAGTGTGACTCTTGTCCTGCAGTGAGTTGGACATGACAAATTGTCATAGACCCAGGGCCATATTCAACTAATAGCATTATAGCAATAGCACTTAGACCTAGTCTAAACTTATAGACTATTTATAAAGCATGCAGAAGCTCCAGCTGGTGCAAAATGCAGCGGCCTGCATGATTTTCTGCAGACCTCAGTGTGCACTTGTGTCATCTCTCCTGCGGGGGCTGCATTGGTTGCCAATTTGCTTCTGGGTGCAATTCAATGTGCTCGTTGTCACCTTTAAAGCTCTTCATGGCTTGGGACCAGGTCATCTGAGGGACCGTCTCTTGTTGGTCCCATCCACCCAACCCACTAGAGAAGGGAGGCAAGGAATGTTGCAAGTCCCGTCCCACAAGGAGATACATCTTCCGGAACCCAGAAGGGCCTTTTCCACGGTGGTTCCCTCTGAACATCATCCCTCTGGAAATTAGACTGGCCCCCACTCTGAGACTCTTCTGGAAGTCCATGAAGATGTGGTTTCGCCAGCGGGCCTGGGAACTCAGAGCAGGGTGGAGCCCATTAAAAGGCTGTTATGAGTGTGTTGTCACCGGGGTGGGGGTTATTGTTTTATTATTTTTATCTTTTATTATTTTTATTTCTTTTATATTGTGTTTTTATTTCCTGTAATTTGCCTTGTGTCGCCGTGAGCAAGTAGGCAGCAATATAAATTGTCCAAATAAATAAATTCCAAATAAACATACTATTTCATAGTGCCTTATAGTTTATCGAGTCAGCATCTTGCCCCCAACAATCTAGATCCTCATTTTACCCAACTTGGAAGGATGGAAGGCTGAGTCAACCTTGAGCTGATCAGGATCAAAATCTTGGCAGTGGGCAGAATAAGCCTGCAATACTGCATGCCAACCACTGTTCCATTACAGCTTTCGAGGGTGGTCATTTCATAGATCAAAGATGAGCAAAGGTCTATTTGGATGGCGACATCCATGATCCCTTCCTAAGGGCCATGCTGATTCAGTTGAGGGCAACCAAAACTCCGTAGGAAGTCCCTAAGTTTTATGATCCTGGGATAAACAGAGCAATGGTCTGTTGACTCCATGGGGGCAGAAGAGACAAGAACCTAGAAAGTTCTCAAATCGGAGACAGGAAGACAGTGTATGGAAAAGAAATCTAGAAGAGGAATTTTAAGAGGGGCATCGTATAATTGAAGCGACCAGTGACTTGGGTGATTTTGCAGCAGATACCATGACAAACAGTAGCCATCAAAAGTCGCCGATCAACCCAGCTGCTTGCAAAGCTTGTAAGCAGAAGTGACAACACATCCATGCTTTCCTTCCATACCACATGAAGCAGCATTTGTTTAACCTGAGATCTGCTTTTGCCCTGGCAGAGACATGAATCTTGATGATTTTTTTCAATAATATATCATAAATCCATAAACGTTTTTTTTAATTTACTGTACATGATCTGTATTTTTACAACTGTGTTTTGGATGATGAGTGAATTGAGGCAACTTGGGAAGAGTTAAATATTCAGGATGTTTAGTAGTGGAAAATAAACTCTTGTTCAGAAACAAAAAGAAGAAAAACGTGTCTTACCTCTGGATACGAATACTCTGATCCAAGAAATTCTGTTTATCTATCATGACATCTGCTTCATCCAGCACATACACTTTGATGTTCTTCATATTAAAAAGCTTTAGCTTAAAACACCAATCTAGCAGGGTCCCTGGTGTTCCAATTATTATCTGTTCTCTTATTGGACTTCCCCTTGGAACTAAGAAAAACATATTTATGTAAAAAGCATTATTTGCTGCAATGAAAAAAATGTAAGACTATGTAGTAGTATTTTTGTGAAGTTTTTTCTTTCGTCTTGTTCAGAATGAGGGAAATGTGAAATTGAATAGGCTGGGTAATTAGGAAACACAAATCAAAGATTGGAAGGGAGCTTGAGGGTCATCTAGTCCAACCACATGGTCAAGCAGGACACCCTATACATTTCAGAAAAATGGTTGTCCAATCTCTTTTTAAAATCCTCCAGTGTTAGAGTACCCACAACTTTTGGAGGCAACTCATTTCACTGACTACCATATATACTCGAGTATAAGTCGATCCGAACATAAATTGAGGTACCTAATTTCACCCATGAAAACTGGAAAAAGTTAGTGACTCGTGTATAAGCGGGGGCATCAATTTAATCCTGAAAATCAGCTGTTTTAGTTATGGTCAGCTATTTTGAATATTTGAATTTTTTTATTTTTTTTTATTTTTTTTGCTGGGCCCTCCCAACAAACGGCAAACAGCTGTGCTGCTGCAAACAGAGCGAAAAAGGTAGCTATAGACTACAAACAAAAGGTTGCTGGGTGGGAGAGCCCAGCAAAAAAAATAATTCAACAAATAAATTCAATTTTTTTTTCCAAAATGGCCGACCGGAACTAAAACAGGTGATTTTGGGGGCCTAAGGTGATGCCCATGCAGTGCGTGCCAAATGCGCTGTGTGGGCATCAATTGACATCTGTGAGTTATCAGAATTTGGGGGGGGAGGTTGAAAAAAATTGAGCACTTAGCACTTTTAATTTTTTAACTTTTTTAGGTTTTTAAATGTTTGTATTTGTATGCTTGTTATTCTGCTGTGAGCCACCCTGAGTCCTCCAGGAGTGGACGGCATAAAATATAATTAATAAACAAACAAACAAATAAATAAATAAATAAATTTCCAGAGCATTGTTGAACCAACATTACAAATGCTTTGGTGGGGTACAAATAACTACATATTGCAATCTAACACAGAAGAAAGTAGTTCCTAATATTTTCTGGTTGTGAGAAAAAGTACAATTCTTTTCTATACTTATTCACAATGTATTAAATTTGTTAAAATTGCAAGGCTGGCCAAAGCCATCATAATTCTGAGTGGCTTACAATCTAAAAACCAAACTGGGTTTGCCTAGGCTAGTGAAAAGAAGGCCTAGGGGTGACATGATAACAGGGTTCCAATATTTGAGGAGCTGCCACAAAGAAGAGGAGGATCAACCTATTCTGCAAAGCACCTGAAGGCGGGACAAAAAGTAAAGGATGGAAGCTTATCGAAGAGAGAGATTCAATTTAGAATTAAGGAGAAACTTCCTGACAGTTAGAACAATCAACCAGTGGAATGACTTGCCTTCAGAAGTTGTGGATACTCCTTACACTGGAGGTTTTTAAGAAGAGACTGGACAGCCACTTGTCCGAAATGGTATAGGATCTCCTGCTTGAGCCAGACCATAAAACTGGTCTGGACTAGAAGACCTCCGAGGTCCCTTCCTATTCTATTATTCTGTTATTCTATTTTTCCTAGGCAAAAAGCTGTATCAGATCTTCAAAAGTGCTCTTTGTTGGCAGGCTTGTGACTTTTCCAAACTGGGGTGGGGCTGGAGGACAAAAACATGAGTTTGGCATCTTGTGACTGGATATGTAGAAACAACACAACATGTACTTCTCCAGTGCCTACACTATAGAGGTAGTAGAATTTATCCTTATTTCAGCATTATTGAATAAATATTCAGTGAACACAGAGTAATTTTATATTCTCTGTTACTTTCAGACACCAACTCTGCTAGAACATACACAGTTTTATGTTCTGCACAGCAGCACCTAAAATATGTCAGAAGGTACCTGTGCTACAAATCAGTTTGAATGAGTACCAGGACCATTATCACAGAGTGGTTAGTATAAGATGTATTGTATTATTTGTATTAGAGTTTGCTTCCCCTGTTTTATATCCCTTTATTTATTTTGCCCCTCCTTTTAGACTTTTTTTGAGATTTTTATTTTTACCCTTTTCATTTTTTTAAATGCAATTTTATTTTTGTACTTTTTAAATTGCTTTTAAATTTCTAGTGCCCCACCTTCCCTATGCTGTTGTTTATAATAGTTGATTTGATGTAGTTTGGCATCACTTAAATTGAATTCAAATGGAATTGTGGTGTTATGAATAATCTCTAAATATGTTTTTAATCTTTCTTTCCAATTCTCTAGCATTCATGTTACAATTTGTTCCTAATTTTTCAAGGACTTGCATCCCACTCAAAGTACCTGGGCCCCCCAGGTTATAGACTCTGTTCTCTGGATGGCAAGAGATGTTCGCGCTCTTGGCTGCCAGGATAACTGAAAAGCACAGCAATGTCTTAATAAGGAACTTCAGTAGACAAAGAATGTGGAACAGCACCTGGACAAAAATGTTTACGGCCGGAATTTTCTGGAATTGTAGTCCCAACACATCTGGCAGACAGCTGGCTAGGAAAAGTCACCATACATGGTCAGTTGATGTCTAAATCAATTGGCACATTAATAAAGAGCGTGGGGTCAACACATCAATCCTTAAGTAACTTTGTAGATGTTTTTTGGTTTTAGAACAAAAAGGAGAGTAATAACATTGCTGGAAATGTTTCTCCTCTGTTCCTTGGATTGATGTTTATATTCCATCCGAACACAGAGTAGGTTCTGCTAAAAATAACTGTTTTTAAATAATAACATATAGTCATACTCTAAGCTCATGAATCAGCAGGTCAAGAGAAGCACGAGAAGAGCATGCCTTCATTGTTTGATCCAAGATCATTTTCTTAATTATTATAACCTTCTCTCTTACAACCTGGCTGGACAGACATTGTGGAAAAAAGTGCCTTGCAGTAGATGACTCTGGTCTTAAGACAATTGACTATTGCAACTCTTTGCCATCCAAGAGAAGGACCAATAGTACCACCAGTTGTTTCAAAAATGGCTGGGCTTCTCCCCCCCACCCCCCGAGAAATATGGTTGTCTAATTCTTTTAATCTTATATACAGGGAACTCCATCAAATGTGCCTTTGTGAGCTACATCCCATCTGTCAAATTATATTTGTATTAAATAATTAAAACACTAACCCTAATAATAATAAACTCACCCATCTTAAACTGATTGATTATGTTGCCATCCAGTCAAGGCCAACTCTTACAGATTTTCTCTGTGTGATGATTTACCTTCAGGCCTGCAAGCAGTTACAGCATTTTCAGATAGAGCAGATTAGAAACCAAATTTATGGATACTTATACTATTTTTCTTATAGGATTAGAGTAACAGAATCTTGCAAATCTGAACCTGCCTTTATATACAAGAATTAGGGAGGATCTAGTCCAGGGGTGTCAAACTCGATTTCATTGAGGGCTGCATCAGGGTTGTGTTCGACCTCGGGGGGGCTGGGGTGGGCATGGCCAGGGGCATAGCTAGCCCAACGTCACTCGTTGAGGCTCTGTTTTCGGCTGTGACAGCCTCCTGCAGCCCTCTGCCAATAAAAGCAAAGCCTCCCCAAGCTCCATTTTCATTGGCAGAGGGCTGCAGGAGGCTATTGTGCCCAGAATGCTGCCTGGTAGGGCCACATGCAGCTTCCCTGAGCTCTCTTTTCTCTGGCAGAGGCACTGTGGGTTTGACACTCCTAATCTAGTCTGAGTCTCAAGTTACACTTCTGGTTTGGACTCAGATTTCTGTTATTTAACCATTATCTTGGGTGTGTCTCTTCCCCCTGTTCCTCAAGTTTATTCTCATAGTCTGTTACATCGGTTCCCCTATCTCTGGTGTAACTGAGTCCATTCACTTTGCTTCTGGTCATGGTCTTCTCTTTCCTTCTACTTTCCCTAGCATCAGAGGTAGGTCTTTGCATGATGTGCCTGAAGTAGGGTAATTTGAATCTGATCATTTGTGTCCTTGAATGAGAATTCTGGGTTGACCTGTTCAATGTTCCATTGGATTGTTTTCATGGCTTCTCAAGAGTTTTCTCCCACACCAAAGTTCAAAAATATCCATATTCTTCCTATCCTGCTTCAAAGTCCATCTGTCTTAAATAGATCATGTTTATTACGTGCATATGGACAAAATCCTCGTGCTACTCAATAAACAGAGTCAATCTGGATTTGAAATCTTCATGAACTGTAGCATCGGAGCAGGAAGTCAACTTTGCTTTAAAATTGAGCTGTTTGGCTATTTCCCCCTCCATTTGGCCATGCAACCAAAGGTTAACCATGGCAAAAGCAATACCAATAACTCCTCCCCACCTGTTTCCTGACCTAAAAGGCCTCTAACCTCCAACTCGACCAAGTCATGATTTTCTTCTCACTTGGGATCCCTGAGAGGGAACAGCGGCAGCCAAAGAATCAGTCAGGGCTGGGCGTGTAATGTGTAACGAGGAGAAAGCTGATAATCCGCTGTGTGTTTTTCTGTTCTCGCTGTGTGTGGCCTGTACCCTATGTAGTAATAGTATCTGTCCCTTGAGGACTGACGTGCCTACATACTGGAAAGAAAGAACTTGTGAAATTTGTTTGCCACTCGTAGTAAACAGTAATATACACAATTCATGGAGGAGGCCATTCTTTTTATTTTCTCTGCCCTCCTAATCCCCCCCCCACTCAATTTAGACTCTGGGTTGCTTTTTGGGGGAAGGGTTTTTTTGCCCTAGTGACTTCATCTATCCCATTTTGTTTTCACTAGGAAAGGCAGGGGCAGCACTTGCCGAGGGATCTATTTTCTAAAGCCTAAGAGGAAGAGCATCTGAGAAGAAGGCATTGTGTTTATGAAGCCGTCAGCTCTTGGAGATGGCAGGGATGGGTGACTGGAAATCCCAAGAGAGTGCCAAGCAAACAACTGGGCAGTCTCACTTGGAAAACCTTTACAGTTGTGAAATCCAGATGTGGAATCCTGCATGATCAAAATAAAGGATGACTTGTTAGTTTTGGTGGAAAATGGAATGCTCTTCTCTTAGCAAAATGGCCTCGGGTAGTTTGAGGCAGCGTTTGTTGCAGCAACTCAGTCATGGTTGCTGTGCATCAGCGGTTTTCTTTCTGTACATGTTCTAAGCTATCCATCTGTCCATCTGTCAGTCAGTCTGTCCGTCCGTCTGTCTGTCTGTCTGTCCGTATTTCCAATATAACTTCTGGTGTTCATAACTATAAATATCCATGCCCTATACATAAATGTTCCCTACAACACTTAGCTGAAGTTTGCCAGGTTTCCACTATTTCCAGAAAATATGTTTTCAGTGCAATGAGGAGAGCTAGTATGGACCCAGCAATTAGTGATCAATGAGCCTAAAATGATAGTTAGAAAGATAGAAAAACAATTAATAAAGGACATCTTTTTATGAAATTTGCACGAGGAATATTTCAAACTAGGATATCCATCAATGAATATAGATTATTTAGCAATTGTGATAATTGTAAGAATTCTTCTATATATCTACTAGCTGATTACCCGGCGTTGCCCGTGAATTTTTTTGTGGGAATGCATTATTTTAAGGGGAAAATAAATGTTAGA
>JANHFQ010001869.1:11542-21588 GCA_032468035.1 Aparallactus werneri
TGGCTTTGACAGAATTACTGTTGACCCAACTTCTGATGTTGCTGCTGTAGGTATCCTGGGGGAAGTTGAAGAAAAGCACCACAACATTTTTTCCATTCTGCAATGTACTATCATTAGCAATTTCGTGGTCTAAAATACTTGAGAAGTTAGCAAACATTTGCAGGAAAAAAAGAAAACATATATCTTAAAAGCAGTAACCTCTAGTCCAGTGGTGTCAAACTCGATTTCATTGAGGGCTGCATCAGGGCTGTGTTTGACCTGAGGGGGGGCAAGGGGGCATGGCCAGGGTGGGTGTGGCCAGCTTGATGTCACTCATTGAGGCTCCATTTTTGGCCATGATGCCCCCCCAGGCTCTGTTTTCAGATGCAACAGCCTCCTGTAACCCTCTGCCAGCGAAACGGGAGCTTGGGAGAGCTCCCAAGCTCCCTTTTCACTCCCAAGCTCCCTTTCGCTGGCAGAGGTACTGTGGGCTGTTCCTTTGCTGTTTCCAGGACAGGTCCGTGGGCCACATCTAAGCACCTGGATCCAGCCCCCAGGCCTTGAGTTTGACACTCCTGCTCTAGTCCCTAATAATTATTTATTTATTTGTATTCCACCTTTATTATTTTTACAAATAAGGAGGTGAACATATCCAATAAAACTTCTTCCTCCTATTTCCTCCACCACAACCCTTTGACTGAGAGTGTGTGACTGAGAGTGTGTGACTGACCCAACTGACCGACCCAGTTGGCTTTCATGGCTAAGATGGGACTTGAACTCAAAATCTCCTGCCTTCTAGGCTGGTGACTTAACTACTAGAGGATCAAACTGGCTCTCCTCTATTGGAATAAAAGTCAATATTCCACATACCATCACAGGGTTGCATTGGTAGTAAACAACAGAGGATGTCTCTAAAAAACAGAACAAAACAAAACAAAGTATTCAATGTTACATTCAGAAATTATGTTTAACCTAAATATGAAGAAAATAAGTAACGCACATATCTAACACAGAAAGGAAAGACATTTTGAAGGTCATTTTCCAGGATTTTGACTTCTATTTTAATGAAAGGTCTTTCTTGAGAAAGCTTCCTTTGGGAAATGCTATATCCCATAGTGCTTGAACTCTAGTTTCTAATTATATTTCCATAACATTTTATGACTAATGTACAAATATGGAACCAAGAATAATTTAAACATCTTAAAATAATCAATATTAGGCAACTTCTGAGATTTTGAGCATATTCTAGGATTAAAACCCTACAGTCCAAACATGCAATGAAAAACATGTTATCTTAAAGTAAAGTTAGTAAAGTTTTGTGTGTGTGTGTGTGTGTGTGTGTGTGTACACAGACACACACATATCTAAATGGGATACATATGTCATGTTTGTTGCTATCGTAGCTAAAGTCAGTGGAAAACAATGCTTTAAGTAAGTGCTGAGAGATTTAAAAACCCTATGATGCAACCAATGCATCAACTCATTTATATCAGATTTATTCCATTTTTGCTTTTTTATTGTTGTGTTATGTTCCTGGACTTGGTCAGTAGCTTATTGAAATCCAGTATGAACAATAACGCCGATTGAAAGGTACAAAAAAAGCTTCCCAAACAGCAAATGTGTAATCTTCATTGAGTTTCAGGTTTAGAAATAACTCAGTGAAATCTTCTGGGAATGTTTAAAATAGAATTTGTTCTTGGCTAAAGAAACATTAGTGAACTTTTAAGCATAATAACTCTAGCAAGTGTTGAACAATCAAGTAGCTATCTTTAAGAGTTGCCTGCTTTTTATTATTTTTTTAAAGTTGGAATATGAAAGAAAACAAAATTAACTATCATTACATTGTATAATTTAATTGGACGTAGGTAACATGGATATTTGGGTTATTAGGATTTCTTTTTTTAGCTACAAAGGCTATGGCATGAAAATTTATTAAGCTAATTTTAGAATAGAATTCTTTATTCTTTATTTTATTTTATTTTAGTAGAATTTTAGTTTTAGGATTTTAAAAATATGTTTTTGACATTTCAGATGATATCAAGGAAGTTTCCTTGTTCAAAAAGAAAATTTTACTAGGAAGTCTTGTCAGATAAAAAATTCAAGCAGTTTCATGCTATTGGAAAAAAAATTAAGCTGTGCTGCTGACACAAGACTCATTTATGCCCTTGAACTGCAATATCCTTTTACATACTGTGTTAACATTAGTAGATTTAATTAGAGCAATTGGTGAAGTTAAGATACTACTTCAAACAACTGCTCCAACTTTGGGAATTCAGAATTTTATTACAGTCAGAGACCAGAGACCAGAACAAATAAAAACACTCAATAAATACTGGTACACAATTAAAAATTCTAGAATAAAATAATAAATAACTGATAAAATCTATGATAAAATGCAATCTGTCAATTATACATGGTCCAAGTATAATAAAATCACAATCCATAAACTGTGTGGTCCATAGTCAGTTTATTGCTAAAAGGGAAAGAAATAAGTGCAAAGGATTTGCCACATTTGTTATATAAAATAGCTATGGTGGGTTTGACACGGGTTTCTGATGAATCGGAAACTTCAAACAACTACTTCAACTTTGGGAAGTTATTAAAAATAATGTTGGCCTTGCTAATCGATTCTCACTGATACTTTGCTCTGTCGATTCCAAGTTGAAGTTTTCTTTTAAGTGAGAAGCATTTGGAATTTTTTTTCTTTATGCAACTGATTTAAGTCCCATTCGAACAACTTTGCAAATTTCTTCCAAAGCAGCTGATTTTGATTTATCAAATTGGCTTGATTTTATTCTATGGTAACTGATCACATAAATACATTCATTATATTTTATTTCAGATATTTCAAACTGATCATTGCCTCTAAGAGCTCCTTTCATTCATTGCAGAATAATCTCTTCTTTTAGGTTTGCAATTTATTTTTTTTAAAAAGAAAGATGCATCAATAAAGCCTAGAGCAGTATTTTTCAAACTTGACAACTTTAAGACGTGTGGACTTCAATTCCCATAATTCTCCATGTAGGCTGGGGAGTTCTGGAAATCGATCCATATATCTTAAAAGGAAGGATATGAGTTGTTTATAAGGTTGTAGCAATGAATTATAAATCTGAACAGTTCCTGTTGGCCAGAGAATCAAGTAATACATTGTTTATCCAAGGATATTAAGAGTTTGTTCTGCTAACTTCCCAGAGCAATTGTCATGGGAAGAGGGAGGCCAACTTGGCTCCCTCATCAGCTAAGACAGGAAGCTGTTGGAGAAAGTATATTTTGCTCCCTTTGCCAGATAAATCAGTTATTGATCATAATCCTAGTGCTGCAGCTTGGAACAACAGTACACATTAGTTCTGTTCATCGGTCATTATGGGTAATCCTTGACTTAAAGCCATTCATTTAGTGACATTCAAAGTTACGATAGTGCTGAAGAAGTGACTCATGGCCAGTCCTTGCACTTATGACCATCACAGAGTCTCTGTGGTCACATGATCTAAATTCAGGCCCTTGACAACTGCATGGATTTCTCATGATGGCAATGTCCCAAGATCATGTGATTGTCATTTGCAACCTTCCCAACTAGCTTCCGACGAGCAAAGTCAATGAGAGAAGCTGAATTCATTTAATGACCACATGCTTCACTTAACTTTAGTGATTCATTTAATGACTATGGCAAAAAAGTC
Source organism: Aparallactus werneri (assembly GCA_032468035.1). Classification (NCBI taxonomy): domain Eukaryota; kingdom Metazoa; phylum Chordata; class Lepidosauria; order Squamata; family Lamprophiidae; genus Aparallactus; species Aparallactus werneri. The sequence goes on from JANHFQ010001869.1 coordinate 15,199, forward strand.
TGTATAATTGGGAATGCCTCCCTTAACAATTACCTTGTTCAGCAACAGAAGTTCCAGTCCCAATTGTGGTCATACATCAAGGATTACTTGTATCAATTCTGGCTACATCTGCTAACCAAAGGAGCAAGACATGCAAATGGCTATTCAAGGTGGAGAATCAGTCAGAAATGCCTGTTCGTCCAGCTTACTACTCACTAGGATTGTGCAGATTTTTTCAAGGATTCTTCACTTTGACAACAGTTAGTGAAACCTTCCTCAAAGCTTCTTCATGGAGCAACATGGTCTCCTCACTTCTTGTAATGAAAAGAAGCAGCAGGGTTGCTTTACTCTGCTCTCCCTCAACATCCTTCTCCAGCATTAGGTGACTCAAAGTTCTCCTCTGCAGCTTTAACAACTATAACAGTATTTTTCAAGCTTGGCAGCTTTCAGATGGGTGGGCTCCCAACTCCCAGAATCCCTCAGCCAGCTTGTTGGCAATGGAATTCTGGGAGTTGGAGTCCACCCATCTGAAAGCTGCCATGCTTGAAAAATTCTGCTCCTATTAGTTTTATAATAGGAAGAGGAAACAGGCAACAGAGGGGATGCGGATGTACTGTCTTTAGAAAGTACACCACACAACGTACTTTCTAAAAAGAGATGGGTCACCTTGCTTGCTTTATAGCTTACTTTTTTTTGATGTTGATAACCAATGTTTTTCCTATCTTATTTTTCCAAGATAAAAATGTAGCAAATAGATTATTTCCCCACTGACCCAGATCTAAACATGACCGAATAACCCTCCCAAAATCTCATCGGACATTTCCAGAATCTCAGAATTACTGGTTTTTCACACAAGTTACCATGATATTTTGGAGAGTTTTTGTAAGATTTTATGTGAGAATACCGATATTTGTCAAGATTCTGTTGTCTTTCAATTGAGGAGAAGGGTAAGATGAAGGTGGAGGTTTTTTTTATGAATCGTGGTGCCTGTTGGGGCTGCATTGCTGGTTTCGATTGCAGCAGTAGTTTTAAAATTGAAATTTAGTAGTGTATTCGATTGCTTAATTAATAAACTATTGAAAAAACTAACTTTAGTTACCTATAACTTTTTCCTTTCTTGCCTCTTTTTGTTTCTTTTTTGGGTGTATCTTTACCATTTCCTTTTCCTTTTCCTAAAAATGTTAAATAAAAAACATACAGACCTTCTCCAATGCAGTTATGACAATTATCCCTAAAGTTGGCTCTTAAGGGTTACAGAGAACATTTTTGATAGTAAACAGATCCTTAAAATACTATTTTGCCATGTTGTTAAACGTTTCATTGAGAGAAAAAAGGTGCTTACCTTACAGTATGAAAGGGAGAAAACAATTTGCTTCTCAGTATATTAAATTATTGTGGGATTCTTCAGAAATGCCCAATATAGGTAACAAATCTATAAGACTGATAGTTTGTATGATCTGTTTTGGAAGTTATAATGTGCTTCATTTAGATGTCTCCAGACAAACATTTTGATAGCCTACTGGATCAATCTTTCTTGTGTTTGATAAAATTCTGTAACGTTCACTGATTTGCTTCATTGGTCTCTTAGACTTACTGTACATTACACATTTTTATCAACTGTTTTTCAAGACAGCTTGGGAGAGAATGAAATAATACAAAATCAATTAAAACCTGAATCAAACCATCCAGCAATCACCATTCTTCTGGGTGATGGGCAATTTCAACTTCCTTCTTGCTCTGCAGTGTTCTTTCTGTTTTTAAAAAAATAATAGTTTTCTTAAATTTTGACATATACATTAAAATACAAATTAACATAAAGGGGAAAGGGAGTTACAAAAAACGTATCACACAAATATAACAAAGGTCTTTTAGTACAGAGATGTTAACAGTGCAACCTCCTTTTTCTTTGTTTAAAGAAGTAACACCAATTTATGTCTTGAAATATTCATTAAATGTTCTCTTAATTTCATTTAAAAGATAATAAGATATCAAATTTAAATAATCTTATATTTAAAAAGCTACAAGCTACTATTTCTCTAGTCAAGTCCAATCTAACCTTCAAAACCCAAAGATAAAAGTTGATTCTTCTCTTTATCCTGTAGTCTTAAGTAATCTCTCAATCTCAGTGTCCTTTCTAGAAGGCAGAGATGCGTCTACCTAGTGGTCCTTCATTCTCAGAAATAGGCAAGCTCCATTATGGTCCTAAGTCAAGGACATAACGAGGATTACCTGAAGTTGGGAATATAAACGATAACACCAGTTCTTTCACCTATACAGCATTATTAAACGATGCATGAATCTGCTTTCTTTTTCAAACATTCTGTGTTCTTTGTGATTTCAGTGTAAACATATAAAAATCAGTATTGTTCATTTTGCTTGAGAACCGTTTCTTTATTATGTCCCTGCTGTGTACAAAGAAGCACATTTCATTGAACAAATCCACTTATTATTTTAACATCCTACTGCAAAAGAACAAAAAAATCTAGAAATATGAGAAGAGGCAGTTAAGTGGTATCACATTTTTTCCTTTAGAATTTTTACAGAGCAGAGTACTTTTTTAACATTCATTCATCACAGGTGTTTCATTCCACAGTAGCAAAGGGCCAGTTCTACCTAGTCCATTGCACTGATAAAAAAATTCATTTACTGTGCACTCACATAGAGTTAGATTATAATCCTGTAAATAGAACTTACTTCTGAGTAAATATGTATCGGACTAAAAGTTTAATATAGTAAAGAGCTCAATGCATTTTAACTCATGCTGTGTTGATAGTGTTTCCCCAAAATCAAAATTTTTGTCCATAGCCATATACAACTTACCGGTATATTCACATCAGTGGGTAGTGAAATTGGCAAATTATGGGCTCATCTAACCCACATTTCTCCTTTTTTAAAATCGGAAGGGTCCATTTTAGTTTATCATATCTGATTCCCTGCTCAGTCTGGAATCCAAAGTGAAGCGTTCTCAGCAAAACATAAAATAAGATAGATGTGCAAACACTGAAGAAATACTGACTTGACTTAAATGTAAGAAAACAAGGCAAGCTGGGATGATTTGAGCAAAGCTTTGTAATTGCAATCGTAATTAAAATTTGAAATTCATTCCCACAAGATGTGGTGATGGTTACCAGATTGCTTGCTGCAAAAAAAAAAAAGGCTTCCTTGTAGAGTGATTGAATACTATGAAAACAGCTGTCCCAGAATTGCTTTTTCAACAGGCAACTGAACTTTCTGGTTTTTCTTTGAAGCTCTGTTCAGAGCTGAAGATGCTTCTTGGATGAGAAGCAAAATCAAAACCCCCCCAAAAATCCAGTTGCCTCTTGAAAAAGCACCTTTGGGACAACAACCATGACCTAGATATCTGGGATCTCCATAAACATTTAGCTATGAAAACAGCTGTAGGACTACATGGGGAAGGGATCTGATTTAGCAGAGTGCTTACTGCTTAAATTCTTGTATCAACCAGATGCATCCAGGAATTTAAAAACATGGAAAGGAGGAAGATAGTTTTCATTTATAATCCTCCAAAAGATGGCATTTCAAATATATATGCGATTCAGAAGGTTATGTCTGGTCATCTTCTAGTAACCATTGATAAATGCCTTTCTCCATGAATTTGTCTAGTTCTCATTTAAAATCATCTGAATTGGTAGATGTGACACCCCATTGGATGGCAGTGAATTCCATAGTTTTATCTTGGCTTTCAAAGTAAAATCTTTGTTACTTAGAAGGTTCCCATTATTGAGAAACTATAAAACGTTTGTTTGTTTGTTTCTAACTACATTGAGGAAGGAATGGAAAGGACATAATAGTTCTAAATTTGTAATTTAAATGAAACAATATGAAATTGTTAGAAAATTACCCTTGACAAAATCAGATAAAGTTGCTTATCAAGTTTAGAGGAATAGTAAGTTACAACTTAATTGAAAGGAGGCAGAAAAATGAAAAGATTGGGAACAGTGTGTACTAAAACTGAAAAGCAGAGTAACTGACATTGTTTTATTGCCAAATTTATCATTGTCTTATATTTCCAGATTTTTTTCTCCATCTCTGTAGTTAGTGCATTGATAGTAGGGACAAAATGTCATTAGTATTTTTTTAAAGTTGAGATTCAGGACTTTTCAAATATACTAAAAACGTAAAGTCTACTTTACGTTGAACTCAACTCTTTTTAACTTTATGGACACATCTGTTCAGTGTAGAAGTGGTTTTTCATTGAGTTCTCCTAAAATGCTTTTTTGACTTCTCAGTTTAGCTTGTAGCTATAATCTGGGATCTGTTGCCCCCCGTAATTCCTGGTACCCTCCAGAGCTGTTTTGTTAAGCCTCTGAATGTACAGTAGCAGGTTATTCTGGGTGCAGAACTAATACGAGCTCTACTTTTATATTGCCTAGCAACTAGCTGGAAGTATAGAAGTTTATACTGTAACATGCTTCTTGTGTGATTCAAGAAAAACAACATTACACATCCTGCTTTATGATACTGTGTATATTATTCTGAATATATCGCTCACAGTTTCTGAATAAGCTGCTTCTGTTCCGCATCAAACCCTTTCCAACCTCTTCTTCCACAGCACAGCTCTGAAACTGTTGAACCTGTTTTGAATGCTGAAAACCATCTGCCCGCTTCTAAGTGGAAAGTTTGAAGAAGCTGATCAGATAGAGAAAATGATTTTGACAAGTGGACAGATAAGAAAGTGAAAAACGCAGACATAAGAAAACAGAATGGAAATGTGATGAAAATGTTAAGAGGTAGAAATGAAAGTTTCTTTGCGTTTTAGAGAGAAAAGAACAGGAGCAGGCGTAACACTTTATTTGCTAAAAACTATAGGAATTAAGATGTCATAGAAGATCATATTTGTGTCTAGCTTTTTCCTGATACATTTGTCCTTCTGTGCCTATATTTGTATAAAAGGAAAATTCTTAAAATAAGAACGGTTACAACATGTACTTATATGCTGAAAAAAGGAATGTTGTTTATCAGTGTTCCACAACCTTCCTGGCTTTGTGGACAGGGGGTGTGGGGGGGAAGAGGGGATAGTTCTGTGTGAGTGGCAGGTGTGTGCGCATGCGCATGCAACTCCATTTGCATTCACTGCTCGAGAAAGTGGAGCTGTGCAATGTGCATGCTTGCCCGCCACTTCCATGGCCCTGTTCCGAATGGGCCACGGCCCAGGGGTTGGGGACCCCTGTTATATATGATTTCAATGTTTTGCATTGTGTGTGATTAAAATACAGGACTGGGTTATGGCAGCCAGGTTTTCCAATTACCTGCATCCTTTCCCAAAGGTACTTTTTTCCAATAGGCATCTGTACTTCCTTGTTTTTTTCCTTTGAATATGTTTTGCTTCTCATCCAAGAGGCCTCTTCAGTTCTAACTTCAGTTCTTCATCCAAGAAACTTCTTCAGTTTTAACTGACTGGTGGGGAATTCCTTATCGGTCAGAATTGAAGATGTTTTTTGGATGAGAAGCAAAATGTTTTCAAAGGAAAAAACAAACAAACCCAGTTATCTTTTGTAAAAAAAACACCTTTGGGACAACCATGACTTGGATGTTCCCCATAGAACTGCATCCTTTCCATGCATCCCTTGCCTACATTTTAAAGAACAGAGATGAAGTGAAGTGTAGCTTATCCCCTGAAAAGGTAAAGTTTTCCCTGGCAGTCGGTGGGAGCTTAAATGGACTCCGGTGGATTGTAGAGGACAGGAAGGCCTGGAGGAACATTGTCCATGGGGTCGCGATGGGTCGAACACGACTTCGCATCTGACAACAACAAATAATACTATTTATTATTATAGAATCAAGATCACGTGAAGTAATGCTACTTTATAATGCCTTGGTAAGGCCACACTTGGAATACTGCATCCAATTTTGGTTGCCACGATGTAAAAAAGTTTCTGAGACTCTAGAAAGAGTGCAGAAAAGAGCAACAGATATGTTTAGGTGACTGGAGCCTAAAACATATAAAGAACAATTGCTGGAATTGGGTATGTCTAATCTGATGAAAAGAAGGAGTGACATGATAGCAGTGTTCCAATATCTCAGGGGCTGTCTCAGAGAAGAGGGAGTCAAGCTATTCTCCAAAGCACCTGAAGGCAGAACAAGAAACAATGGGTGGAAAATAATCCAGGAGAGAAGCAATCTAGAAGTAAGGAGAAATTTCCTGACAATTAGAACAATTAATCAGGGAAACAACTTGCTTCCAGAAGTTTTAAATGCTCCAACGCTGGATGATTTTAAGAAGAGATTGGATAACCATTTGTCTGAAATGGTATAGGGCTTCCTGCCTAAGTAGGTGGTTGGACTGGAAGACCTCCAAGGTTCCTTCTAACTCCTATTCTATTCTATTCTATTCTATTCTATTCTATTCTATTCTATTCTATTCTATACTATTCTATTCTATTCTATTCT
>JANHFQ010001871.1:102414-112751 GCA_032468035.1 Aparallactus werneri
CTTTGCCCTTAAAAGGGAGAAAGAAAGACAAATGGGAAAATGAAGTGCCACAATTACAAACAGGAAAAAAAATAAGAGAGAGAAGGGGGAGAGGGAGACAAATCAGAGAGAGAGAGACACACACACACACACACACACCACGGGCAACCACGGGTACTCAGCTAGTACAATAATAAAGTGACCCATCTTTAAAGTAGCCCAGCCCTCTTAAGTTATTTTTTTTAATTATACAGCAACAATGATAGAAGGAAGGTTCACAATTTAGAAACAGACAAAAAGAGAGAGGAAATAGGTGCATGGGAAAATATAGGAAAAATTCAGATAAATGTGATGGAATTTTCCTTCAGAAGAGGCTCTTTCCCCAACATTTTAGATAATAAAGGGATTTTTAAAAAGGTCCCCTGGATTCAGCAATCAGCAATTATGCCCTGAGGCAGAGTTTGGTCTGCCTCCGCATGACCAAAAACAAGCTTAGTTGCAGAAGTTATCCATGTGCCATCATGTCCCTTAATCCTCCCCTGAGCCTCACTGAAAGGGACTGCTTCATCATCATCATCCAGCAGAGTATCCTAGAGGCTGAAAGCATCAACCAACTTGGTGGAAAAATGGGATTTTGCACTTAAATCAATTCTAAAGGATTGGAGTAGAAATGGGCACTTTAAAATATATATACTTCTCTACTCTTCACACTGAAAAGCTTATATGTACAATAAAACAAAAGAAAAATACTCTTTAGGGTGAGTTCAGTTTTGGATATTTCCATTTGTTTTCTTAAATAACAAAAATAGGTTAAAAATAGGTAAATTTCTTCCAGAATGTTTCTCCCATTTCTAGTATATAGTCCTGGCCTTCCCTGTTGGTGTCCCCTTCAGGTACTAACCATACTGGCTTAGTGAAGATCAGAGAGGTGCAGCTACCTAGCTAGGCTAAACGTCTTGGCCTTGCATGCCAAGAAGAGCAGGGCCAGCCCTGCTAAGGAATAAAACTATCTATTTGCTTATATGTTTACTTCTCTAGAATAATATAATCAAGTTAAATACAGATAGTCCTCAACCTACGACCACAATGGAGCCCAAAACTTCTTAAGTGAGACATTTAAGTGAGTTTTGCCCCGTTTTATGATGTTTCTTACCACAGTTGTTAAGTGAATCGCTGCAGTTGATAAGTCAGTAACCCAGTTGTTAAGTGAAACTGGCTAACCCATTGACTCTGCTTGTCAGAAGGTCGCAAAAGGGGATCATATGACCTCAAGACCCAGTAACTGTCATATATATGAGTCAGTTGCCAAGCATTCTGAATTTTGATAACATGATCATGGGAATGCTGCCAAGGTCGTAACTGTGAAAAACAGTCATAAGTCACTTTTTTTAGTGCCGTTGTAACATTGAATGGTCACTAAATGAACTGTCATAAGTCGAGGACTACCTGTATTGTGGAATAATTCTAGATGGAGGTTGTTATGATGTTCGAATGCATAATGACCAAAGTATGATTGATCAAAGACCATAATCAATCAAAGGTCTCTCAGTGTTTTCTTAACATTATGATAACAGGAGAGGGTCCAGGTTTGTTTGATTTATTTTTTTTAAATGTTTTTTACCTCTTTGTAGATATTTGAAGGATGATCTCTTCTACCACATGTATCAGTCATTGTCTTGCAGCAGCTATCCGGGACCTTCCTTCCTTCCTTTTCAACTTTGAACCAATAGCTGTCACTCCAGTCTGTATAATTATGACTGCCACAGCACTTAAACTGAAAAACACAAACAATAAGACATAATGAGAAAACCAAAATTGCATGACGTATTGGTCAAAATTACAAAATTATGTTTCCTATCTTTGTCAACACGTTCTTCAAGTATGCACTTGTGGCTACTTTTCATAAAAAGGTCAGTATACAACAACCCACCAGCCAGACAACCAAACAAAAATGTTTTGTTTTTAACCTTCTTGTTGCCATTATGTAGTTACAAGGCTACTATGCATCTCTTCCCACAAGAAGCAGTAAAGTTCACTTTGTTTCTGGAAGCTTACAATGTCTCTTTTCAGTTTGGGAATGAGAAAAATGTGCATCAGTACAGTTTAGGAATCCAATGTTTTTCAAAAAAAAAACTTCTAAAAAACCGGCCCTGAAGTCAGTTCTCTTCACCTCCCTTTGCTCAGTTGTTCTATTAAAAATAGAACTGTTATTATTACAAAGTCCTACATGCCTTAGGATCCACGAGGGATTATATTTTTCCAAGAGTCTCTACCTGTCCAACTAAGTCAAGCATAATGCGCATGCTGCAGTCAGCCAAATAATGTTGGCTGGCGGGGACTAGAAGACGGGCTTTTCCCTCAGTGGTCCCTGCTCTATGGAGCACCGTCCTTTCGGAGATCAGAATGGCCCCAGCCCTGTTGGTGTTTTGTAAGGCCTTAAAAACCTGGCTATATTCCAAAGCCTGAGGTGCCGAGTGTGTCAAGGGCTCCATTTCCTGGCTATATTGCTAACAGGCCAAATAGCTTGTTCTTGTGTATCTTGAATTGGAGGTTTCAAACTTTTCTAACTGTTCTTACTTCTGTTATTGCTTTAAAAAAATTTTTAATATTTAATTGTAAATTATAACTGCCCAGTGACTGAGAAGGGCAGCCATAGAAATTGAACAAACAAACAAACAAACAAACTCCCTCTGAGATGTAAAGAAAAAAACTGAACTACCGTCTAGCATGGAATGCTTCATCTGCAGGACTTCAACTCCCAGAATTCCTCCTCTAGTCATGTAAGCTCAGGGATTCTGTGAGTTGAAGTCCACAAGTCTTAAACTTGCCAAGTTTGAAGACCCTTGGAGGAATACCTGGAACTAATGAAACCTTGAGCTTGATACTGAATATTAAGACTCTCTTTCAGTAATGTTGGAAGATATTAGCTCATACTATTAAATATAAAGGCATGCTTGGTCATGCCACTTTTGCTTCGTATCCATGGGCATATGCTGGTCTCCACTGGTTTGTTCGATCAATGAATAAATCACTTTATTCTCACTATATCAAGCTACACTCCCTGCAAGTGGATGATATATCAGCTGGGTGTGGAAGAATCATTACTGAAAAATGTAATTCCCTGTAGAGACATGGCATGCTCAAGCATTTCTGTTCAATTATGGTCAAAAGGAGTCTCCTCCCTTCCTGCTACAGTCTTTTTCCATCTGATATCATGATTACACAGAAGTATCCCAAGCTTCCAGTTTGTGGCATGAATCCAGAACCTATATATGTATTATCTCTGAGCAAGTTCAGAGCAGCTTATTCCCTGTGCAGGTACACTGTCAGGCAACAACCTCATGCATGTTGGGAAGTTAAGTTAAATGCAGCTGGATTTATTTCTGAAGTTTTGAACATATGCTGAGTGATCCCTCTACTATCACACACACTCTGCCCTCCGCCCAACAGCAGTGCCTTTCAGTCATTGCAAATCTTCTAAGGATAGATGTTAGGATGATGTTCCTGTTTAGACTTGGTATACCAGTGGCTTATAGCAACACACTTTCATAAGCGTTGAAATAAAATAGAGTGATTTTATAAACTGAAGAGCAGAAATGACCATTTTCCCATCAGCAGTTTCTAAAAATAAAAAAGATGAATAGAACTTCCCACCAGTTGGGAAAATGCCCTCAATCTTGTTATTTTGGATGAATTACTCAGTATCTTCCCAAATCATACTCACCGTACCTTAAAGTGTCTAGCCATGTCCAATATGATCATGTAAATTCTAAAATAACCAGACATATTGATCTGAAGCCTTGCTTCAAAAGATGAAGCACATCCCCTCATTGTGCTTCTCTGTTAATTACATTTTATGCCATGCTTCTCTGTAACTGGAGATTAATAGCTTCAGGAAAAATACTTGACAATCAGGAAGTGATTTACCACTTTTACTCTCAACAAAGACCCATCTGTTTTTCAAGCTATGGGGCTATTAAATGGTTGAGGGTGGAAATAAGAACTGGAGAGGCATTCCAGTGTCCTAATCATTAAATAGGACCAGCAGATTATTTTACCCAGCTGTTTTTGTGCCTATCCTTTGGGATCTGCTGTTTTATGCATGAGGCAAGAGTACTAAAAATACACAGAGCCTTGTTGGACCAGGGAAAGTCAACACAGAATGGAAGGCATGGGAAAGATATCTACGCATGATACATTTACAAGTGCCTTGCCCTTATAAAAGATAATTCAAACAGTCAAGTCCATCAGCACTTTTTTTAGTAGTGCTGTTGGGCCTTCATTTAATTAATTTTTTCATCCATCACTCTGTTGAAAGGAAGGCCCACATTATAACTTCTGTTCAAGGAAAATCCCCAAAGATAAATATTCTGACCAAAATGAACTGCAGCCTAATTTTGAAAGTATCTGCATGAATAAAAATGGACCCAGAAAACATGCCTCAAAGATACCATAGTATGAAGACAGGGAGAGAGCATTACTTTATTTTCTGCCATGATTGATAGATAAATAAATATAAATAAATTCAGCATTTCCCATTTCGTCCCGTAGATCTTAATCTATATTAATCTCTTAAACATACCTCTTGCTGAAGTTTGTCCACCGCATTAGTCACACTCTCTTCTCCTTTCTTCCTATACTTCTTGATCATTGTGTTTCTCAGATTTTCCTTCAGCTCGTTGTTCAGCTATATACAGAGCAGGACATCAACAATGGGGACAGAAATAAGATATAGCAATATGGTTCTTCAACCCAGTTCCATGTGTAACAATTGTTACCAACTATTCTGAGAGAATTTTCATGTAATACAAAATGGCTCCCAGAACTTGGGGTCCAAATTGGCAAATATAAATTTGGCAAACTGAGCAAGGTGGATAGCTTGAAATGCTGTGCAAACTGAATGCTCTAGAACAGGCTTCCTGAACAAGTGTCACTCCAAAACTTGGACAGCAGTTTCCATCATCCTCTACCCAACATGATCGTTGGAGAAGACTACTCAAGGTCTGCTCCAGCTTTTAAAGAAATGCTCATGGAATGTGTCAATATGTCCTGCTCCTCCCTTTCTTTTTTCTTTCTTTCTTTCTCTTTCTTTCTTTCTTTCTTTCTTTCTTTCTTTCTTTTTCTTTCTTTCTTTCCTTCCTTCTTTTTCTTTCTTTCTTTTTCTTTCTTACTTTCTTTCCTTTCCTTTCTTTCTTTTTTTCTTTCTTTCTTAATAGATTGAAGTACTGCTTTGATCTTTCCTGCATATCCTGCCTCATGCTTTTCAAACCAAATAAGACAAAACAGTTAACTTGGTTAGAACTCTAGAATAAACAGTTTTAAGACCCAGTACTCTTGGTTGCCTGGATTTACTTTTAGAAGTATATTGTGGACACTGAGAACTACAATTGCTTATTCAAATGATCCCCCACAGCTAAAGAAAATAGCACTACCTTATACCTTGGAAGCAAAAAATGGTTTCATCTAATGGAGGACCAATAACTCATCAAGTTGTTAATGGCCATTGCTAATGTAGGAAGTTGAACAAGATCCATTATTTTTATTAACCCTGTCAGCCAAGATAATTGAACTATAGACATCAAATGCCCAATCTACAACTTTGCTATCTAAACTAGTACACTGTTATGCAAGCATTTGAGGAGAGAAGCATATCTGGGAAAAAGCCAAGGTCAATATTTTGCATCATCAACTCAGCAATAAGCCTTAAACCCCACTTGTCCAATCAGGTAGCTTATCATCTCTGCTATATCCAAATCACCTTTTTATTTGGAAACCAGAGGTTGTGAGGTTTTAGAGCAGAAAAATCAGGAAAAAATGCAAAACAGAATAGCTTAACAATACTAGAAGAAAACATTTTAAAAGCCCCTCCATTAACCTATGCCATGCATAAAAACAAAAGCAGATTACCTGTGGGTTGACAGGGGAAAACTGCAGCATCACAAAGAGGCAGCAAAAATAAACATACACACACACAGTTTATAGGCATTTTGGAAGAAAGTGCCAGCGAGGGAAGAAATACAAAGGGCAACACAAAAGACCAATTCCTTCAGTCTTTGAAGAGAGGACTAGCAGAGGGAGAAAATGAAGCTTACAAGACCAAGATGATTCTCATAATCACTAAAAATCCACAAAGAGTAAAGATGTCAACATGCCATGCCTTCCCCCCTTTCCCCACAACCAGCATCAATGCTTGCCATGCATCCCTTTAGCTTCCAGTCCATTTTCACATACAGGTAATATCTCAGATTCTGCAACCTGCAAACTTCACAAGGGATGGGATCAGGATTTCCTAGTGATTCCAGCATTACTGTACTGTATTTTATTTCACTAGCATTCAGCCTACTTAGCTTTTCAACACCTGGCATTTTAATGCTGCTAATCCCTGTATAAATCATAGGATTTTTAAAATAATCTGTATTTGAATTATATTAGAACCTAAAATTACACTTCATAGTCCCAAATCGAGCCATGACCAAGTTATTAAGCACCTACAGGTGGTAAACCTCCATGCTTTTCCATGCTGATCCATTGCACTGCATTTGCTGAAAAAAGCTAATGTGGAATTGTGTAGTTTCTGATTTAGCATGTTGAGGAAACCTGAACATTTGTGTTAGCTTGCCCAAATTAGTTTGGGCACCGCTTGTTATACAAGCAAAGACACCAAGCAAACCGGATTTAGCTTGTGTGAACCAAAATAATTGTGTCAGGTTTTCTGTTCAGGTCACATTCAGGTTAAGGGTGGTTTATTTTTTAAGTAGTAAAACTGTCGCAAACACACTGAGATGCAAGAAAATCCCACTATTGATTAGATCAGCAGTCTATGCATTTATTATGAAAGCATGCAACAATCAGGACAATATTAAAAAACAGAAAACTACCAACCATTTTTTTCTTTTATTATTTATATATGGCCCTTTAAGGACAGCTGCCCTTTATGACTGCATTATTTCATCATAAAACCTTAAAACAGAGCAGCAATAATAAATTTAGCAGTAATTAATGTCAGGAATAAGATCAAAATAAAGGTTTTTAAAAATGTTTTAGGTAACATTTCCAGTGAAGTGTGTTTCATAGACAAGAATCCATCTCTGGGATTCTATGTACTTGTAGCTGAATGTGCATATTGCAAAATATACAATGAGACACTTAGGATTTTAAAAACAGATCTAGGTGTCACCTATTCGCATCTTCATTCCTCCCCATTTCTCATCTCTCTGGTCTTAGTATGAACTATGTGAACAGTCAAGAGATATTGCAGTGAGAATCACCTTTTGTTAATAGTAATATAAAATGTTAAGCACTGTAGAATTAAATCCACAGATGCAGTAAGCAGAGTGTTTTCTTAAATGGTATTTTCACAATTCATGAAAATGGCTTCAGACAGACTTGTTGCCAATCAATTTCATGTTATATTAAAATGGCCAATGGTGCAGTGGTTAAAATGAAGTATTTGCAGGCTGACTCTGCCCACTGGTAGGAGTTCGATCCTGACCAGCTCAAGGTTGACTCAGTTTTCCATCCTTCTGAGGACCCAGATTGTGGGGGCAATATTATTGACTCTGCAAACGGCTTAGAGAGTGCTGTAAAGCACTATGGAGTGGTATCTAAGTGCTGTTGCTATTATGGGATAGGATGAGATGACTGCATGTCAGAAACTTAACTTGGTGCTGGGTTTTTGTTGTTAATATTTATTATTTTAATATGGTCTTAATGTTGTTTTATTATTGATACTGTTTTAATTCTTGACTAGAACCCTACATATTATATTCAATATAAGATGGGCAGCTATGTAAATGGTTTAAATAATAAATGGGTCTGGTGGTAAAGATCCTCACAGGTGTGTGCATGGGTGAGCTACTGAACTGCTCTAAATCATTTAGAGCAACAGTTTACTGCATCGTAAAAGTTGCCTTACTTGAGCCAATGGCTGTACATCAATGCCTACATATGAGGTTTATAATCAAATGCATTTTTATTGTAGCACCGGAACAAAGTTAATGAAATAAGTATTTGCACTGCAGCTTCAAATCATAGCATGGCCCTTGAGAGACACAAGAGTGCCCAGATGCCAATCCCTTGTTCATTGTAGGCTTGCATAAATCTGTAGCCTAGGAGGTTCTATGTATAACAGATGTGCTTACAGGGTTTTGTGGAAAGAAGCCAAAAAGCCCCATGACTACCACTGTCACAGTAGTGCTGGCTCATAGTAGACAAATATTCATTGTGCTGAGACGACCTGTGGGGAATGAAATGTAGCCTGTTTACCGATCACCTCCTTTTCTCATGTTACCTACCTGCTGGTAATAGACACAGGCCAGGATTCCAGCAATTATTTCAAGCAGGAAGATGCAGAGCAGCAGTATGAAATACTAAAGAAACAAAATGAACAAAGAAGTTAAAGCAGAGCATTGTGCACTATGGGGATTTACTTTGCCTACAAAAAATACACTAGGACAAGCCAAGCCAACTTATCTACCCAACGTTGAAGACAGTGGCATGGCAAAGCAGAGAAACAGTAGCAGGCGTGATGCACCCCTGGCCAAGAGGAACTGGGTTTGGAGGTTACCCCTGAGTTGAAGGGTTAAGTTTATGTTTATGTTTTATTAAATTTCTAGGCCGCCCTACTCCCGCGGGACTCCAGGCGGCTTTCACCATTTTAAAAACAGAATAAAAACATAATTAAAATTCAAAACAGTTAATATAAATATTAAAAGAAGAAGAAAGAAGAAAACCCTCCCTCAATGAAGTCATTGGCCCCAGGCCTGCTAGCACAGCCAGGTCTTAATGGTTCGGCGGAAGGTCAGTAGGTCGGTGATCAGAATCCCAGGAGGCAGTTGGTTCCAGAGGGTCGGCACAGCCATAGAGAAGGCTCTTTTCCACGGGCCCGCCAGCTGACATTGTTTAGCTGAAGGGACTCACAAGAGACCAGCCCTGTGGGATCTAACGGGGCACTGGAAGGCATATGGTGGTAGCAGGCTGTCTCGAAAATAACATGGTCCTGAGTTGGTTGTAAGCCAACTGCTCTATCTAGGAGTGGAAGAATGGCTTTTGACTTTCAAAGCTTGTTATTTTATGAAATGCTCAGAGCAAGCTGCACAAAGTACATCTTACTCAGAAGTAGAACAAGTATCTATCTTGTCTAGAAGGTAGCTTTCTTAATACATTATTTGATAGCTTTCTTGATATATTAAGGGGAAGACAAAAATAGGTCTTCACTGCTACATAAATTCACCAAAATGAGATTTGTTTGGTTTAGCACATTGCAAAATTACAGTCCTTGTGCTTTATTCCATAAATCATAATTAACTAAAGCATGGCTTTTGATGTTAAACCTTTGACTACTGTGTGGCAATGGGGTTCCAAAATAATAGGCAAGAGATCACTTGCAGCTCGGCTAGCCAAGATCCTTTCAATGAGTCTGGGGAATCTGTAGACCTTCTGTCTGTAAAGTATGTGCTCTACCACTAAATTATATTCCCTTACCCATTGCTTTCACAGCTGTGACTTCTACACCTCTTGCCAATACTACTTGTTTTGAAATGCAACTCCTCCAGCTGGCATCAGTAAAAACTCATCACAAGCTTGTTAGGTGGTGGTGGAATGCTTAATTGCTCAGGGCAGAAAGCATTTTGAACTAACTGAGCTTCTTGTAGCTCCTAACAGTATCGAAAGTCAACAAAATGTAGGCAAGAACTTTGTGCTGAATTACCAGATTTAAACTTCCCAAAAGAATAAAGGAGATAAACTTTTTTTTAAAGATCCAACTACTTAGCAATCTCTAAAAACATTCAGATCAGATTAACGCTAACACCAATGTGAAGCTTAAAACTGCTCATGTAGACATCTCCAATAGGCTCACCAGAAAAAGGAACAAATGGAGAAGTCAGAGAACAAGCAACCTCATAACCTTGACTCAAAAGAGCAAGAGAAAAAGGCCCAGGATATAAAACTAGAGACTAAAAGAAAGAAGAAGAAAGAGAGGACTGGATTTGAAAATGCTGCTATACAGATAACTTCTTTGTATTTATGTCTTCCTAATCTTCTGAAGTTAATCTGCTTACCCAACTTCTCTGCTTGGGAATGTGGAGTTAGGAGGGAGTTTAAGTGCCATACTTCATATAAAGTCCCTGCCCTCACTCGTAGGATAAAGCTATGGCTACAGATCTTCTGGGGATCAGATCACTAATCACTACTCTAGTATCAGTATCAAGGTGCAATCCAATGGTCCAGTTAATCAAGACAATGAACCAGTTCTAGCCCAACAGGGTGGCAAGGAATTTCATTTCATTTCATTTCATTTATTGGACTTTTAAGCCGCCCTTCTCCCGAAGGACTCAGGGCGGCGTACAGAATAAAAA
>JANHFQ010001871.1:184623-194911 GCA_032468035.1 Aparallactus werneri
AATATTCTGCATTCTTTCCATCCTGCCCTTATATGGAAACCTTTTTAAAGTCATGTAATTTCATTTGTGACAACAAATACAAATAATATTAACTACATAATAGTGTAGGATTTACATATTTTCTGCTAAGATTTTTGTATCAATACTTGAATTTTCAAAAATTATAATTATGAACAATGTAATTTTAATGAAGACTTGATTGTGCTATTTCTTTTATACTATTATTTCATCTATTACATCTGTTTGACTTGGGGAGGGACCATGAGCGATAGAGGTGATAGGTTCTATCAGGCAGCAATAAACAGTAGGTATGGTGGGAGACAGAGGTTGGGCTGGGAAGGCCATCTTAGTGTTACCAATAATATTGAAATCTTCAGCCTTGGATCCCGGTTATTAGAACTTCAGAACTATTTGAAACCCAAGAATGAAAGGGCCAATCTGGCATATATTATACCAAGACATGGTTGTTGGGGGGGGGGGGGTGTCTCCTTGCTGAAATGTATTTAAATAGGTTTTGAGTGTGAACATTGGCATTTAGTATATTCTAGAGTAGTGCTTTTCAATCTCGACAACTTTAAAATATATGGACCTTAACTCCCAGAATTCTCAAGCCAGCATGCTGGGACTTCACATAATATGTCCAAAGCAGGATAATTTGAGCCTGGTCATTTATGCCTTGAGTGATCCATTATTTGTTTTCTTGGCTACCGACAGTATTCTCATGAGTCTTCTCTAACACTGAAGTTCAAAAGCATTGATACTCTTTTCATCCTGCTTTTTCAAACTTTAGCTTCCATAAAGTATAACAGGAAATACCATTGTTTACACTATTTCTTTTTAAAGAAATAATAAATACATTTTGGCCTCTGAATACCTTTTCCAAGACCTTCATGGCTATTGTGCCAAGTGCTAATGTGCAGTGTATTTCTTCACGGCTTGTTTCTTTGCTATTGCTGGTTGATCCTAAATGGAGGATGCTGTTTACCATTTTGATATCTTAATTGTCACCTCTGTGGCAGGTTTTTGGGAGATCATTAGTTATATCTTGTTTATATTTAATTTTAGTCCCATTTTTTCATTGTGTTCTTTTTGTTGTTTATTAGTAGAGTTTTCTGATCTTTGCATTTTTACTATCAGAGCAATGTCACCAGTATAGTGCAAGTTATTGATGTTTCTTTTTCCCATTCTAAGATAAACACTCATCTTCTTCCGATCCATCTTCCTTTAATATATATTCAGCATATAGGTTGAACAAATAAGGGAAAGTATAGAAACTTATCTCTCTCCTTTGCCAACTTGGATCCAGTCTGTTTCGCTATCTTCTGCCAACACTGTGCCTTTCTGACCTGCATATTTTATTTATTTATTTTATTGGATAGACTGGATCCAAGTTTCTTATGAGGACAATGAGGTATTCCAACATTATATTTTTTCTAAGCATATTCCACAGCTTGACATGATTGACAAACAAAAGCCCTTCTATAATCAATGAAGCACATAGCATTTGCGTGGTATTCTTTAGTTTTCTTAATTATCCAGCAGGCATCAGCAATAATGACGTGTGTTTCTTGGCTTTTTCTAAAGCCAGCTTGAACATCTGGCATCTCTTTTTCCATGAAGAGCTGTAAGCTGCCTTGGATGATCTTAAGTATTAATTATTTATTTATCATATTTAGATAGCCACTCAACTTACAATCAAGTGACTCTTGGCATTGTATTTTGTTGGCATGTGAAATTAAGGGCATTGTGTAATAGTTATTGTGTTAAATCTCCCTTTTTGTGCAGAAAGTATAGAGGATGGCCTTGATGGAGAAAGGAAAGATCCGTTACCAAAGCAACGAACCAACAAGCATGGCTTAATTCCATACAAAGATAAGATATTTGCAAAAGCACTTAGGGAAGGCGTCCCAATTATTATTTCAACAAGCAATTTTCTAGCTCCCTCCTGTTTATAGTATATTCTAGATTCCATTTAGTAAATTTTGTGATCTTGTGAAATGCAATTTTTGTGAAACTTGTAAGATGCAAGCAAAACTTATTCCAACTCTTTGTGCTTCATCTAATATGTTGACATCAAGCAATCTTGTGCAATCAGGAAACTGCTCTTTAGCTCTTGGGAAAAGTATATCCTTTTGTGCAGCAAATTACGGCATAAATAAAAATAACCAACTGATATAGGCTATCTTTGTTGATTTGGGACTTTTTGTTTGGTCCCTCTTGGTAAGGAACTAAGGAGATTCTCAAAACAAAATGAGATCAAGGCAAAAGTAGGGTAAATGTCTTGTCTTTAAACTTGTGTCTGTTTTTCCAAGTGTCCAGCACTTGTTGAACATCATGAGCAAGGATATTTAAAAAGTAAATGAAAATAACTCCAGGACTTACTATATTCACATTGAAATTATCACTAACTGGAATTTTTAAATTATTGCTGGAATTTTATGAAGTGTGATTTGTTTGGTAAAACAAACAAACAAACAAAATCCTGGTTCATTTGTCAGTTCTTCAAGGCAGGGATGAGAGGAAAGAGACACAAGAAATAGTAATATCTTATTGATATGAACTATAATAACAGAGATGTTAGGCTACGTCCAAGAGTATCATGGCACAATTTAGCCAGAGTTCAGTTCTTTTTCTGCTTATACATAGCAGACAGAATCTTTCCAGATGAAATTCTTACTACTTTCAACTAATGAATGTACTCTGGGAGATTCTAGGGAGAACTTATCCAAAATTTCTGTCCCATTTTTGGACTGTGCTGCCTCTTGCCTCCCCTCTTCTCCTTTTTTCGAATGTGGTCCCTCCTTCCTGGGAAATTGCTCCCTCATTGTGGTCCTTCACATCAGCTTTCCCTCTGTGGGTATCACCTCTTAACATGAATCTTGAAAACCTAAGAACATTTTTTTTCTTTTTCTCTCTTATACCAAAGAGAATTCAGATGAGGCAATCTTCTTCTTGTCCCGGTTGTCACAGCTTTGGTCTTGCGAAAATGGCCGTCGTTTCTGCTGCTGATCAAGAGGGTTTCTTTGGATCAAGCAAGGAAATTGCTGTTTCCTCACGATCTACAAAGCATCCCTCCTTTCTTCACCACCCCTCGAGGGTGGCTTTGATTCCATAGGATTTGAGTTTCTTTCTCACACTTTTTTGTTTTCCTGGATAAAAGTTGTTTTACTAATTGTCACTGTATATTTTCCCTAAAGTCATTTGTATGTATCTGTACTTGTTTATGGAAATATTAAAAATAGAAAGCGCCTGAAAGTTCATAAGTACTCAAACAAAGCAATCTATATTTTTGACAATTATAATAATACTTTCTCCAAGAATTAAAAAGAGCAAATAGTAGCGCAACATGAACCCCTTTGTCAGCTGAAGTCAGAGAAAACCTGTAATATACTTATTGGTGCCGGAACCTGCAACACACAGCTGGTAAATATCAGCTCTCTTTCCTGATTTAATTCAACCAGATGTGCAGAATGGGACTAATGCTAGTGTTTTTGAACTTCTACTTCATTTTGAAAACAGCATTAAATCAGTGTATATAAGAAGTTTGTATAGAGGATACTATTAAAATTGTAATCATTTGATTTTGAAATAAGCTAGATAACAAATAATTTGTAATGTGATATTTTATAAGGATATTTTTGATGTCTAATAAGTTGGAATACGTTTTGAACCGTCATCAGATGTAAGTGAAAATGCAACTTTTAAAAAAACAATGCCTAAACAAGTTGTCTTTAGCACCTTCTAAAGCATGGGGGTCAAACTCGCGGTGTCATGTTGCCATCACGTGTTGTATTGCAACATTTTCCCCATTCGTGGAGCTGGGGTGGGCGTGGCCTGCACGTGACGCATCCAGCCCACAAGCTGCCAGTTCGACACCCCTGTTCTAAAGGAAAAGCTGAGCTCTGGAATTCTTTTCAATCTCTCTGCTAGCTCTACAGGAAAAATCTATATTTTCTTCTTGTATCAAAGTCATGTGTTGCGTCTGCTTTCTCAACATGTTAATTCTGTTTGTGATCTCTGTGCATTGGCAAGTATGGGTGTTCCTTGGTCCACTAAAGACAGGGGGGGTCTTACCTCCAATAGAGGAGGATGCTGTTATAAAAATGTAGGCAAATTGTGCTGGGAAGTCATGAGAGGGATTGGCAGTGGTATAGCTACTTCCTAAATCATAAATTTCCTAAAGTGTTACAAACTATGAAAGACAGAAAATCAACAACGACGGCAATACTGAATCAATCCGCCATAGGATGAAGGCCTCTTTACTGAAGGTTATTAACCATAATTTTCTTTGCTGGTCCAGTGCACTTTGGGACTTGTAAATAGTACTTGTTTCTTTTTAACTTTCCAGTCTAGGTTGAGAGTGGCTGGCCTAAAGTCACCCAGTTTGCTTCACTGTCTAAGTGAAGCTTAGAACCTGAATTTCACACTCTTAGTTCAGTACCTTAACTGCTATATTGGTACTGGCTCTCAGTTTATTTAAATTTTTTCAAAAAAATGAAAGTGTCACATCATGGTGCGGAGGGCTCACCTGGGGCTCTGGAGGAAACAGGGCTTTTGAAAGCCGGTACAAGTTGCGGAGATTAAACTGAATGCTGGTATTGGTGATTCTGAGTTCATGAATGTTTGTAGAACTATCCCGTGGACAAATATCACTCTCCCCAGAGAAAGGGGATACAGTGATTGTGTTCTTCAACTCATATTGAGGCAGGTTGTCAGAAATCCCTCCATCAACGTATCTCTGGGGAGAAAAGAAAGTATGTTAGCTTTTTTCCCCTCTGTCTTTTTTATAGTCCCCAGTCTGTTCTTCCTCTCTTAAGATCTCTAAATGCACATAGATAGTAGCAAATGCAATGATGTGTATACTTATTTGTTTATATAGTTCAGCTTACTAGAGCATCAAGCGAAATAGCCTGTGGGAGGAGGGAAGGTTGAGCTAATGATAAAACATTAATTGCAATGTCATGACACGAACATCTGCTCTTGCACTGCAAGGTATGTCGCAAAAAGGCCTATCTTGCATCATCACGTCACAACGCATAATTCATGATTTGGGTCATTATGGTAAGGAATGTACAATTATGGAATCAAGAAATCAAGAGAAAGAGGGTTTTGTAACCCATAATAAATCACTACATATTTCTGCAATGTTAGTGAATGAGATCTTTGCTGATCCTGTTTTATCTAATAGGGTGTAGGATTGAGTAGCTTCTCTGTTCTCAAATGAATAAGATGAGGAAGAGGTGATGAAAGCATTTTTCTAAAATAAAGAGTAGTCCCCGCACATCTAGCAAACACAATAAATAAATAAATCCTTTTTTTAAAAAAATCCATGGCCCTTCACTATGTTCCCGAAAGTAACAAAAAGTTCATGTTGACCTCTTCTACAGGTTCCAGGCCACAAAAATGAAGTTAAACAAAGAAATATAGTAGTCTACATGCTTTTTCTATCTTGTGCACATGCTGCAGACACTTGTATTTCCCTTCCCACAAGTACAGAGACAGAATACTTTTACATTGTGCATCAGCTTCAGATTCCTGTGTATCCTTCTAATGGCCCCCGCCATTTCCTCCATTGGGATAGTACAGACTGAAATTGGGGGGAAAGTATCCAAGCAATCATGGTTTGATGTTCTGCCTGAACCTCACACTGTAGTTATTCTTAATTATAGATAAAAACAAATGTGGGCAAGATTAATCTCTCAGCTATGATGTGTGTAAACAGAGGCATAGCCTTCCAAGTTCCTTTTCCTGTTTCAACAATGGATGATCAGACAGAGAAGCAGCACACATATCTGAGACTCAAAGCCATTCATTTTTCTATCATGAGCCACATCTGATTTATCACTGCCTCTGAATTAATCACACTAGCTCTGACATAACATAATCTTTTCAGCTCTGCACAAGTTCTATCTGGTTTGGGTGGGTGGTTATTCGGCAGTTCCCTATTCCACTGGCCTTTAACAAAAGAGTTTAATGCCATCAGGAGTTGCACTAATGTGTTACAGAATACAATCACATGCAATACAGATAATTGATGTCTGTCTTCCTCTCTTATAGAAAAACTGATGCCCAGAATATGAACACATGAGAAACAAAATAATGCCCATCTTGGAGAAAAATAATTTACATGGAAAAACTAGCTTTGTAGTAATCATAATCCCAATATTCAAATGCAAGAAAAATCACCCTGTTTACTGTGTTGAGATTATTTATTGATGTTATAGCTTCAAAAGCAAGTCTCCATTAGATACCTTCCTGCAGCTCAGGAAGTGGTAACATTAATTGAATAATAGACATCCCATTTGGAGTTCTAAAGTTTCAGAATTAACAATATGGCTTAAATGTAAAGAACCACCAATGAACTAAAGCTGCTAAAATGGCCATGATCCCTTTAATTTCAAATACCCATAGTGACAACTGGAGTGCAGTAACCAATGACATCAAGATGTTTGCCAGGCAGAGATCAAGAGAGTGTTTCTCCAGAGGGCCAAAATATAACATGCTGTACTTAAGGGGCTCTGGAAGGAAAAGAACATGTCCAGAAGATACTCAGTAAGAACTTTTCCCCACTGTTGAATTAAAATATTATCCATTCATTCTCCAGTTAGCAGCAGCTTATTCAGACCAATTTGTATCCTTCCTCTACTGCCTCTGTTCTGACTCATTGCTGAATAAACGGTTCTGTTCAGATTTTGAATGTACTGGGTGTGATAGGCAAAGCAACTGGTTGAGTCTTCCAGTTTCACTGGCCACTCTCTTCAATACATCACCAGCTTAGGAGAAGATCATCTGCCAATCATGGTAGTGCAGCAGAGAAGGGATGTGTTTTGGAAATAATGTTTTGTTGTCATATCTTGAGACTCCTTTTTATGCTTCTCCTCCTGCCCTTCATTCTGTAGTAATTCAAGTTGAATTAATTTTTTTTAATGGAACCACAAAAAGATATGACTAAGCAGCATTTTTATTTAGAATCTGCCTCCTGTGCTTTTCATTATTGTTGTTGTTATAATTTTACTGGCAGAGAATTGTACAGAGTGGATAGATGGGTGAGGTTTTCCATTTTCCACTGTTAGGAAGTTTAAGAGTTAGCAGCTCACTATGTTGCTAAGCGAGCTAATGCTACTGAGACTGAAGGGGAAAAGGTTTGCCTGCATCAAATCTAGAACAGTCTATAAACACATATCTGATCCCAACTAAGGACAAAACAATATCTCCCTAACCTCGGATCCTTCTAGAAGACCAAAAACCATGGTCATTTTTGAAAACATGTATGTCACTCCTACTCACAATAGTCTAGAGCCAAACTGAATCTCAAGTGTATCAAGCGATACAAATACTAAAAACAGGAGAAAGTTCAAAGTGGAGTGGAAGTCAATTGGCAAGAGGAAGGAGCACACCATGTTCTCCAGCAACCAGCATGTTCCTATAATGTTCTGCAAAGCCAGTTCCAAGAAACTCAATACATTACTGTATGTTAGGTACTAGCTGGACAATTAAGGTTGGAACATCCACTACACAAACTTTTACACCAAGACTTTTCCACTAACAATAAGATCAGTTTCTACTTTTCTTCCTTTGTCCTCTTTCAAAACTTCTACATTTTTACTTTAATCAAAGAATAACAGCTAAATAGATAGAAGAGGCAGCCAGCTTACAATCCTGTTTTATTTTTCCCCTTTACTTCATGTTTTTACACAATATCAGGAACAGAATCTGGCTAGATGGTGAAACTGTCTGCTGAGGGTTGGGTGATGTAAGTGGGTGGGCCCAACTCCCCATACTGGCATCATGCTGGTTATTGGGAGCTGCTTTTTTAGGTTGCTGGAGCATCTTGAATTATACAGGTAGCTTTTGACATACAACCACAATTGGGCACAGAACCTTGGTTGTTGAGCAAGATGCTCACGTGTCTGCTTCACTCAACGACCAATCTCAGCTCTCCCATTTGCAGTTGTTAAACGGATAAAGCAAAACAACATCTTACCTCAGAACAGCAAGCTGCTGCTCTCCGTGCATGGAAAGGAACTCCTGCACTGGGCTGGAGAAGCAAAGCTTGGATCTTCAGGAGCTTTGTTTCTGCAGTCTGACAAAGGATTCCCTCCCACACACAGAGAGGAAATCTTCTGGCAGCAGCAGCAGCAGCTTGCAATCTTCCTTGCTAGCTTATCCATTAAATTTCTGTAGAACCCAGCAGAGAAGACTCCAAATCATGATCACATGATCACAGGGCATTTGGCAAGCAGTCGTAAATACAAATAGATTGCCAAACGCCCAGATCACTGTCACATGGTCATGAGGGGAAGCAATGGAGCCCTTTCCAAATCATCAAACGTCAAACTATTACTAAGCAATCAGTCATGAACCAAGGACTTCCTGTATGAATCTGTCTTTGGTTCCTACTCAGACTATACCATTGACTAGTCAAGACCCAGCGAGTTGCAGTCAAGACCCAGTGAATTGCAGCTTCAAAGCATTTCAAACATCTTTAAAATAGTGCCTCTCCTAGGATTCCAATGCAAAGATATGCTGTTTACCTTCATCTCTTCCCTCTGGCATTTAACCCAAGGTTTCCTGCACTATTCGTCCTTCCTTATTGCCGTAGAAGCTACTGTAACTTGGGAGATTTCAGAACAGTCATGATCTCTAACCTATTTCATTGGGCTTTTATTGAAAGGAAATAATATATTGCTACATAAATTTTCTTGAGCTCCTGGAAGAAAGGCAAGATAGTAAGTCGAGTATAATGTAAGATTTCTTTGTTTGTATGTCTGTTTACATGAATTAGAACAGAGTAACTAAGAGGCGGAACTATTTCACTTCTGCCTTAACTAGACAGCTTTTCTCCCATGAAATTAATGTAGCTATGTAGGCTTAGGCAGTCAGATGTTTTCAACCTTCAGCTGTCCATTTTAATGTGGGGAATAATAAAGCTGATCATCCTCAGAATGGCCATGGCTAGCTTAGTATCTGTGCTTTACAGACAGTGTTAATACTAGAGCACTGGCCATGCAACTAACAGCAAAAAGCATTAGAATCCTAATACCCTCAAAGAATCTTCTCAAGCAGAAGGACTGGAAATGGAAATGGCTCATTGCTGTCAAAGAAACAGCCCAGGTTTCTGACTTCCGATGAAAGATGGCCAAATGATGATACGCCCAGGGAAGGCTCCCTGAAGGGGTTTTCTCTGAACTGTCGCTTTTTCAAATGACATTCCTTTAGTTTATATGACTCTCCCGGGTTAGGGAGAGTCCTAGAATCACCCTATAAGATCCTCCATATAGCATCGGTCTGCAAGGAGCTTCAGAGCTGGGCTTTAGAGCAGCTGGTGAGTGGTTTAGCTGCGGGGGGGGGGCTGCAATCACTTTATTGTTAAAAAAAAAAGCAGTCGTTTTGGAATTTATTTTTCAAATGGACAATAAATTGTTCCTTTCTTTTCTTAATCACTTTTTAGAATTATTTATTCAGTTAAAAGAGGCTTCAGCCAGAGTCTGTTACTCCTTTTTGAAGATCTGTGCCATTCTGAGGACTTCTTTATTGTTAAATAACCAAAAAAGGAAATTTCTGAAGGCAAGTCAAAATAAGGAAAACTTGAAGTACCGTACTTTTTTTAAAAAAACTTTGATAGAGAAACATAAGGGTAGAAAGTTGTTGTTTTATTTTACTATTTTTAAATAATTTGTAGCTTGCTTTGCTTTGCTGTGGGTGGTTAAAATTTTTCCCATTTTTATAAACTCTGATTGGCCAGAAATTCTTAAGTGACTCATAAAAAATTTGACTATAATAAGGAATTAACAAGATGAAGCATGGATTTGAGCAAATGTGATGTGTTTGAAAAATTCTTAAATAAAACTCTATACATCAATTATTTCTAAGGATGTTATAAAAAACTATTTCAAAGATGTAATTACCGGTATGTGTAAAAATTATCAAACCACTGAGGCAATTTCAGAAGGATTGAATTGCAACTTTGGAATATAAATCTGACACCAATCTTTATTATGATGATGGTTTAAATGTAAACTTTCCAGCATAATTGAAATAAGTGTTGCAAGAAAATCTGCAATTTTCAAGAGGACAAATGGAGCTTTTTCTTCATAGATATTAACAAGGTTGAGAATTCCTTGAGAAAAAGAGAATTAATTAAATTAAATTAAATTAAATTTTAATTATTGAGATTAATTAATTAATTAATTAATTAGATTTAAGTCACTCCTTCCAGCTTATCTTCATAAAATAAAACCTTTTTCTTCTTTGGAATATCTATCAAGTCTATAATTACTTGATAGAT
>JANHFQ010001872.1:75341-86965 GCA_032468035.1 Aparallactus werneri
GCTTTCAAACTGCTAGGTTGGCAGAAGCTGGGACAAGTAACGGGAGCTCACTCCGTTACGCAGCACTCGGGATTCGAGCCAACAAACTGCCAACCTTTCTGATCGACAAGCTCAGCGTCTTACCCACTGAGCCACTGCGTCCCCTGTAGAATACCTGTAGAAATGTTTAACTCTAGCTAACCAGAACATCTCATTTTATATGAACTAGAGATTCTGACTGAATATCAATTATAAATATTTCTGAAACAAGCCAATTCAAAACACAAGTTATATAGCATAATTAAACATTGGAGCATTAAGTGACTACCGGTAATTACAATCAAACTAAAATCCATACAAACCTATTTTCCTAAAGAACGTATTATAATCCCAAGGCTTTATAAAGTCATGCATATTACAAATCTTGGTTTATCATGACATTAAATGTCATCAGAGTACAGAGATCTTTCTAGTTCATTATGTTGAAACATGAATTTTACAAGGATTTAATGCAAAGCTATTTTCCAAAATCTTCTTTAAGACCATACATATTACAGTGCACAAGTCAGAAAAATAGATTTGTTATATTCAGCTAAAAAAATGGAGAAATGTAAGGATTATGTACTATTGGAGTATGTCTTAATGAGAGGCAATATTTCATTTAGATTTGCCTTGTTAATGAAATACTCATTGTCTGAAATCTTAAAACTGTATAGCCCTAATATTTGGACTGGTAACTAAAAGTTGTCTTTAACTGTACAAGTTATGTACAGTATTGGCCAAAGTTAATTATTTTTTTCAATTTCATTGATTTTAGTGGGAAAATTTTCTTCTGTGATGAAATTAGTAAGGTTTTCTAAAATTAGTATATTAAAGGCTGTTTAATATTAAAACTGTGCTATTCTGCTTCAGTTTTACAATATATAATTTTAAGACAGTGCTCTAAGGAAATGCAGTTTCACAAGTTTCTCAAATCTGCTTTGAATAATTACACAGCTACATCCATTTTCATATTATTGTTAGTCAAAGCCAACCTAAGCAGCATTTCATTTTTATGGAAAAAATACAGTTACCTTTTAGATAAAGATGTCCCTCTAATCAGTCCAGAGGGGCTGACCAATCCTGTGAAGAAATAACTATTATGGAACAGCTATTAAAAGCATTTCCCAGTACCAAATGCACTGCAGTTATATATTGGGTTGAACAATAAAAGGGAAAATATATCAAATATTTTGATTTAATTGATCTGAAGAATCTTCTTCAGTTTGCTAACTCAATTGTATCATTCTCTCATCAGAAACTCTTTTAAGCTGCAATTCTATAGAGAAATATGTAGCAGTAAATTCCATTTTACATTAATTACTTCTGAGTAGACAGGAGCAAGGCTGTTGTTAGGAATACAATTTTTTAAAATTACAATCACAGAGGATACTTAACCAAACCTTTTCATCTATTTATTAAAATTAGCTGCTTTCTTCCAATAAAGGATGATGCTTAATGGAACCTGTTACTTACCAAAGGAGAAAAATTCTAAAATTTAGAATTATAACTATTTCTACCAAGTAGCTTCTCTACTGATATCCTCTAGCATTCCATAAGCAGATTGATTGTATTTCTAGTCATATCTCAATCAACTTTTGAAAAAAATTGAATTATCTAAAAACTGACCTCTTCACATTCCAGTCTTTCACTCTACAGAGGAAAGGGACCAATCACGACATATATTTGTTTTGTTATATATGTACCCAAAAATACACATCCACCTTTTCTTACAGAGAAAGGATAGTATGGATCTTGTTAGAGATTACTGTATTTGATACAAGCCTCTTAGTTGTTTCTGTAATTTACTGAACAGAAATGTCACCGTAATGCTCAGCTCTTACAACTACTTACATCATTTTAAAAGTTCAGGAATCAATGTGAAAGTGGCATTAGTTGTTCAAATTAATACTTAATTGTACTAAACTTCATTGCATTGGGGGAGGGGGTACTGTAAAAGTTAGTAAGAACCAATAATTTAAGAACTTGGAAGGCTACAATGAGCAAAGCCTAAAAGCAGTCAACCCAGTTCCTTATAATTACAATTCACTTTGACCTCTTAAAACCCCCTTACCTGTTTAAGAGTTTTATACAGCAGTTTGCCATGGGAACCCATATTTTGTGGAACACAATCGTAGCATCCTTGGTTGATAAGCACCTGCTGCCTAGCAATCATTCTGCATGGATACAGGACCGCTCTAGTGTTCTTTATCCACAATAGGTTAAGCATTTCAAGGCAACCAGAGCAAGCTTGCATTTCAAGGTGTCTTCCATCTGCATGTCAAATGGCAACTAGTTAATTCTAAGAGACTTGGGAAACAAATGCAGTTTCTGCAGCCACGATGCAGGTGCAGCACTGTTCGCTTCCTCTTGACCTCTGGTGATGTGTAGTCAACTGTGCCCCGAAGTCTCCTGCAGCAAAGAGTTGTACTCCTGCACAATGGGAACAGCTTTCCAAAGCTCAAGATCCCCAAATGCAGGAAATTTGGCACTTTTTTTTCAAAGTTTCACCACTTTTTTTCCTCCTGATATCATCTGTACTACAAACTAAAATGTTTGCAGCGGTACCTACGAAACGATCAAGGTTGCATGCACATCCAAAGTGTGTAGACCATTTGCTTCAAAACGGGTCAAGTAAGAGCACCAATAACAATCATACAGGTTTTAAATGACAGCGCTCTAGCTCTCAGGAACTCTTCTTCCATTCAGAACTACACCCAGGACTGCATAACTCTGAAGAAAAGCCCCTGGTGGTGGAGGAGCTCTCCAACTGTGTCTGGAAACGCGCTATCATTTAATTTTTTTTATGAGTTACTTTTTCTTTTTGTTTTCAATTTGGTGAAAAGGTTATGCTCAAGATGCAAAGCAATTTCAAACTTTCTTCAAATTAAAATCAGAACTAAGGCCAAACAAGTTAGGTGAACAAAATAAATCAAGAACTTAAAATTCAGGAACTCCAGCTCTTCAAAATCAACAAAGTCCCAGATCTGTACATTGTTCTGAGACTTAAGATGCTTTCCCTGCTTCTTGCATGCCAGCAACAGCACCATTTCCTCGTAAAGATGAGGAGATAGCAGTCATTGATCCCCATTCACCGTACACAAGAGGACACAGCAACGCAACAAACTAGATTTCTTCAGATCTGATATAAAAGATGGTCAATATCAAAGCGAAGGTTTCCCTGTTTCTTGTCTGAGACCCACAACTATCAGATCGAGGAGGAGGAGGAGCAGGAGCAGTTGTAAAGTACCCCCAAAGCTGCAAACAAAGGGGTCAAAGGTGTGTTGTCAATTCATTTCCAGGCAGAAAAACCACTTTCCTCAAAAGAAACAATTTATTTAGAATGAAACAAAATCAGCTCGACTGTGAGCGCACGTTTTGAGTGACAGCTATTTTAAGCTGTGTGAGCCATAAAAAGGGTTTTTTTTCCTTTACTTTTGCAGAAATCTTGTGTACACAGCACAAAGCAAAGAGGTCAATTTTCCACTTTAAAACATGGGCATTGGCATCACAAACAGCAGATACACAACTTTTTAAGCTGCCATTTTAGTAAAATGCACAAATACTAAACAGATAAGCTTTCTTCCATGAGGCCCATGTAAATTCCACATAAGCCAACGTTTTTCTTCGCAAAGGTCCATTAGAGTTTGGAATCCCTTGTGGTCTTCAGCACTTCACTAGCCTTGCTTTCAGGAGGAAAGAAGAGGTGTTATCCAGTACAAATGTTTACAAGAGATCTGTCTTACCCCTACATTTACAGATAACTGTTCAAACTACAAGGCTATTAATGTTCTAGGTAATGTCTGAAAAGCACCAATCACCCTTCACTGGCACAAAGCTTTTGAAATGAATTAACATCTGTATATAAATGCACAAATAGTAGTTCAGGGAGTTAAAATATAGGGTAGAGATTGGGGGGGAAACAGCTGTACTAGTTTAAAAAAACATACAGGAGAAAAATCAACTGAATTTTCACAATTCACACAATTTCTCTCTTTCAAAAAGTCAAACAAGAACATGAAATTTAGTGTTCTGTTTGTAAGTATATTTTTTCACACTGCTATGTTATCTCCAACTATAGACTCATTACTTACTGGAGAAAACTAGCTAAAATATGCATCGGATTCTCTTCATCCCACATCTGTTTGCATTTTTCTAGTTGTTCCAAAATACTTTAGTTTGGAACTAAAGGGAAATGTTTATCTTCAGTGACACATCTGGAGCAGCTAATATTGTTTATAGGGAAAAAACCAAAGGCAAGGAAATTAACACATCAAATTACTTTTACAATTTTGCAAACTATTCAGTCGGGTACCCTATACATTATTCTTTTGTATGCTAAAGTGGCTACCCTTAACTTTTCCATTTTTATCCAATTCAGATGTATTCCTACATTCTTTTACTCTTTAAAATGTAGTCAAACTCCTGCTACTTGTTTAAATTCCTAAGAAATTTTTCTTCCTTTCCCCTTATATATATTGGGAAGAAAAGACCCATGCTAAACATAGCATTTAAAAATGCTAATCTTGGCTCCCAGTGTTATAAATTTTGATAATCCAAATTGGGACGTAATTACATAAACACAAAAGTGGATCTTGGTAAATGAGGTAGCCTTAAATTGATAGTCCACTGACAGCCAACCATGTATGATGAACTGTCAAAATGCAAAGCGCCTAGTTAACTTTAAGGGGGGGGGGAGACCCAATTAAGTTTCCAATTATAGAATTTAACTCTTAAAGACAACATGCCAGTTAAGATTTTCCTATCCATCTCCCCCAAAAGTGGTACCGGTATTAAGTGACTCTCAGGAAAAAAACACATTCTCCATCCTAACGTTATCACTCTGGAAACATATTTCTGAACATGTGCAGCATTCCAATATACATTGCCCTAAGGCTTCATAATACCATATACAAAAGATCACAATGCTCTTTTTCTGCATATAGATGTGATACAAAACTTAAATTTTGCTATGCTGAAGTCTTAGAGGTTGGTTCAAATGAATAATTGCACTGCTGTTATCCTAATACAAACAAAAAGCATATAATTCAATGCTACAGCAGCTATAACTAAGTGCTGAGCCATTCAAGGTTGGTTATCGTTTTAGTCTAAATTGTACTCCTAACATTCTTTTTCTTTCTATAGCTACTAATGGACTATCTTCTTTCTTTAAAAAAATCTTAATGGTTTGGAAAACTGAATTGCCCATATCACATATCCTTTACCCAGTTCAAATCAAAAGCAGCAGCATTGAACATAATTTTCAATTAAAGTAGAAAAAGAAATCCATGGTGTAGGGTTTTCCAACACCGGTTCCCCAAAATTGCCTAAAATGCCAGTATCTTCACTTTACCTCAAATTCAAATTCTGAAGGATTTTTTTTAACAAGTAGAGCACATCAGCACATGCATACTATTGCCAACAAATCTGACTTTCATATCTGATATTAAAGATTTTTCAAAAAAAAATACAAGGATGGCTTTTAAATTAATATATTAGTTCAACATAGGCCGAATTCCCTCTCCAAATAAATATACTAAGAAAACTCTTTATGTAGCCATCAGCATATTGCATTTGACAAATGCAATAACATGGATAATCCATTATTATGCAGTACAGGCAATGCAAATCTGTCTTACTGACTCTTCCTATAATAGTGGCTAGATTTAATTTGGTTCACAGTTCCAAGTTTCATTTATTACAGAACAATTTATATTTTCAATTTGTATTTCAGAATTGCAGGATTTAGGTTACTGTACCCACATTCTTAAAAAGTGAAAGTTTCAGAAGTGAGGCTCTACTTGAAAAAAATACTTTCAGAATAGCATGTCTCCCAATAATATTTCACTGAGCACTGTTTCACTAAGCCACTTTTCAATTAATTGTACTTATTCAAACTTGAGAATTGATTTACATATGAGAAACGTATTGTTACTGTACAGTGGCTTTACAAACAAACAAAAATATTAGACTAGAGAAGAGACCAAGCAAAAAGTCACTTTTAAACTGTTGATTCCTTCCTGCTAAGTCTTATCACATATTTTAAAAAATAAGAACTGCTTTTAAAGGCTTTCAATCAAATTATGTTCTTTTAGGAAACTGAATTGCTACCCCAACATTTAGAAATACAAGGTGAATGCAAAAGTGTCAAGATTAAAACAGTGCAAACCAGATTATAAAACCTCACATAATGCCTATATTTTACCTGAAAAATATTGAGCAGGTAAGCTTCCTTTCTATTTCCACAGGGATAGAATAATTGAAATGGTTATGTGGCAGAAATTTTTAACAAAAGTTAAATGCCATCTTTGAAAGCTGCATTCCCAAGTTATACTTTAGAATTCATTGTGCCTATTACACTTAATAATGGGCAAAAACAATGACACCAGTAACCACCTACTTCTTGAATACAGAAGTTCATGATGTTCATGGGTTATAATAAAGCTCTCATTACAATTATAACCCTTAAATGCACACACATTTTAAAAAATCAACAAAGCAAAATACCATTTAGAAAATTCTTCAAGGGCATGCATTTCTCTGAATTTGGGGATAAAAACTGAAAACCCAATTGAAAGAAAATTACAGTGCACCATGAAGACTTAATATCAGCTGTATCAGGGACTCAACCATGTGTCAATTCAATTCAATTCAATTTTACATTTTGTAAACTAGGAATTGTTCTGAAATCATAACTATAGTTTTATGGAAGCTGCAGGACTCAGAATGGGCATCGTTTTAAGTATGGCAATTTAGAATGTAAGTGTAGGAAAAGATTTTATACCTACTTCAAAGTTGTGAAATGAACAAGGACAAGTTAAAAAGTAAAAAAGAAGAGGGAAGCAAGCTTGTTCAATGTTTCATATTTTAGTGAAAGCAGGCCATCCCTTCTTGCTATACTCTCACTAGCAAGACAGTTGAGTTGAGCCTAGGGAACAGTTATTATATCTGCTCTCTAGTTTATAGAAAATAAAGGGAAAATAACAGTAACTACAGATCTAAAATTATACTTAGGGTGTTGGCTAAGGCTTAGCACCTGGCAGACACTGGAGGAGGGGGAGTTGTATGAAGCAGCAGGATAAGCACAGAAAGCATTAGGACTTTAAGATGCACCACGAACAATGATCATGACCAAATAGTCATCCTCCGATTTAGCCAGGGCCTTTGCTGTAGAATCCAGGAACTGCTGAGAAAAATCACAGGGGGGGAAAGCATGCAAGACCCCACTGTTTTCTTTGTCTTTGTTGCCTCCTACTGGGAGGCTTATCACTCCAGCTGCCTGTTTTTGTTTAAGATAGGACACCAGGTTTCTTAATGGCCGCTGGGTAGAGGTGGTATTAGCTTCACCAGCCCCAGATGAGGCACGGTTGTCTGTGGTTCCAGGCACAGCAAGGAGAATAGCATATCCATTGGGTCCTGCTACTTTGATACGGCGGGTAACTTCATCCAACTTGGGCTGGTCCAAACGAAGACGCTGTGTGATCTTTAGTTGGGCCACTTTGCCACCAGTTGTTCCTTCCACCAGCAGATTGCTAGCTACGCCGAGGTCACCTTGAAGTAGGTGCATGTTTGATGGGAAGTTGCTGTTCTTCAACAGAAGCATTCCTTGCCAGGCTAGGCAGAGTTTGGTAGATGATCCCGACTTTGAGGTTCCATCCTGCTGTTGCTGCTTTTGGGGTGGCTTCAGCCGAGATCCACTACTACTGTTCCCTTCAGAAGTATGCTCATCCTTTTTAGCTGGACTCTTGCACTCTTGGATGGCAGTTGATGCAAGTGTGCGATGTTTTCTTTCTTTTTCCACCAGACTCTTATGTTCCCGCTTCTCACTCTGGACTCTCTCCAAACTCCCCTTACGTGGCTCTCTGACTGGTGAAGGACGATCCAACAAGAGTAAGCGAGAAGAGGGCCGATCAGTATCAGTATTATAGCGGTCTCTGATTAAGCCTATTTCAGGACTACGATCTTGAGGAGATGGTACAGCAGGGCAGTGACGCTTACGAGATGAAGATGAACGTTCACTATCTGGTGATCGGTCCAAATGTCGACCCCCATCCTCCACTAGCCTTCGCTTTCTAGGTGGGTCTCTACTACTACCAAGCTCTCTTTCCACACGAGTTCTTTCTAGAGACCAACCATCTCGACGCCGTTCCAGACTTTCAAGTGCATCGTACACAGTTCCTCGGTTGCCTCGGTCCCGAACTGGAGGTGGAGGAGGCACCCATTCTGTTTCAGCATATAAGTCTCTGTCACGGTCACCATAGAGCAATGGTGGTGTTCTGTCTCGAGCACCTCGGAGTGGATCTGGTGGGGCTCCTCGATGTGCTCCAAAAGCTGATGTTTCTGCTACCAGCTCATAGTGAGCAGGGGGTGGAAGTGGCAATGGCTGCAAATAGGGCTGTTGATACCGATGCTCAGTGTCGGCAAAGTCCACACGCAGGCGACGGTCTGGCCCACCCAAAGGAAAACCACGCATGTGGGTACAAGCAGCTTGTGCAGCATCCAAACTCTCATACTGGATGTAGGCCCATGAGTCACCTTTACGATAATCAATGGTACGAATAGTACCAAAGCGATCAAACTCCCTGGCAAGAGCAGCCAATGGTACCCAGGGTCCCAAACCACCCACCCAGAGTCTTGTGGTGGGGGTTGCTTTACCATAGCCAATTTTAATAGTATTGCGCAACAGCACTTTACCAGACATAGCAAGCTTAGCCCGGTGGGCCATATCCAAGTTCTCAAACTTAAGAAATCCATATGTGCTAGTCTGACCCCGGGTTGGTCTCTTAATATCCACTTCAGTGATAACCCCAAAGCGATCAAAAGCCCTACGAAGGTCTGAATCTGTAACCGATATATCCAAATTACCCAGAAACAGGGTGCGATTAGCTCTCTGGTCATCTTCAGGACTAATCTCTTCTTCAGTGGCCGTTCCTGTACCAACGCCACGAAACGCTGCAGCCGCCACTCCAGCAACTCGATCCAAGCTGTACGCGGGCCTCACACGATCATAAAAACCACTGTAGTCTCGTTCTCTTTCCAACTCCCGGGGCAGAGGTGGCGGGGGCAGACGACCAAGGGCAAGCTGCTGCAATCGGAAGTCTCTGTACCCTAAGCCTGCCCCTCCGCCAGCAGGAGAGAGGGCCCTCTGGGTGGCCCCAGTTGCAGGGTGCCTGATAGTGGCAGGAGATGCCCCAGTCACTCCCACTGCTGAGGCCCCATAGGGAGACTCCTTGTCCAAAAGCGCTGGGGAACGACTGCCGCGTCGCCGGCTGCTTCCCCCTCCGCTGCTGCCCCCTACATACACGGCCTCGATCTTCAGCGGCCGATGGTAGAGGACCAAGCGACCGCGAGCGTGCTTAGCAGCCCGGGCATCCTCAGGGCGGCGGAAATTGACAAAGGCCACCCGCTCGTCGCCGGACCCGCTGCCCGGGGGGAGGCGGCTGATCTTGACGCTGACGTCTCCGAAGCGCTTGAACTCGTGGAAGAGGCCGTCTTCGATCGCTTCGTCGCTCAGCGCCGAGCCCAGCTCGCTGATCTTTAGCGTCTTGTACTCAGTGCTGCCGGCGGAGTCGGAGGGCGGCGCGCGGGAATCGACGCCGCGGCCGCTGCTGCCACGCGAGGAGGAGGAAGACTCCGCGTTTTTGCCGCTGCTGTTACTCCCGCTGTAGCCATGGCGGCCGCTGCCGCTCCCAGAGCCTCCCACCGCGGCCGATTCATATTCACGGCTACTGGCCCGATTCGCTTTTTCCAGATGAAGGCTCCGCCGACTACTGCCGCCACCGCCCTCGCCCGAGCCGCCGCCCGCAGATTTCCCACCGCCGTTGCTGGGCTTCTTACTGCTCCGCTCGGTCCGCGCCGAAGAAGAATCCTCGCCACCGCGGGACCGTTTGGCCTTGGCAGGCGAGCGCTCCTTGCCCTTCATGGCGGCAAGCGCCAGCAAGAGGGAATCGCGCGCGGAGTATCGCGCCTCACGCACCCGCCGCCATCTTGGAATCTCCGGCGGGCTGGAACCCCGCCCACTGTGCAGGCATTGGACAGTTTAATCGGAGCTCATAGTCTTCATTGCACAAAGCATCTGTCGGTGAAGAAAAGCGTAGAATCTGAAGCGCTGCAAGCACCGGAAACGGAAATATCGCATCGGTACGCTACTTTCACCAGGCCGTTGGATGAACGGCCAATCACTCATCGATTTCTTGAGCAGTAATGGTCCGAACTGGAAGAACTTCCATCCCATTGGCTGGAGCAGGAATCCCAACCCTTTGTTTCCCCACCCCCCTCCACGCTCTCATTGACGGTTTTTGTGGAAGGTCCCAGTTTCCCCGCCGGCCTCAACCCGCGCAAAAATGCTCTGACCACGTGGGACCTTTGGGTTTGACAGACGAACCAGATGGCGGGATGGGGGTCGGGCATTGGCCTGAGTTGGTTTTTTGTTTGGGGTCTGCAGCGGGCGCGTCTTCGACTTTTTTTTTTAACTTAGGCGGGAAAAGACTTGTCGGAAGGATGCCGTTTCATCTCATTTTTCCCAGCGAGCGCGGCCATTTGTTAGTCTGGGCGGGAAGTGTTTCTCAACCTCAGCAATTTTAAGATGTGTGGACTTCAACTCCCAGAGTTCCCCTCCCGCCAGCTAGGTCATTTCTCTATTCAATGCTCGTGAGGAAATTCTGGAAGTTGATGTTCACACATCTAGGTTGCTGAAGCTGAGAAACACGGGCTTAGCGGATCTCGGAAAGGATCCGAGTCTGCCTTCTCTCATCTCGGAACCCCGTCCAAAAAGCAAAGCGCTTTTTACCCTGAATCCATTCAAATTCGTTTCCCAAGGCCGCCTCCTCACCACGCTACTCTGGGGGGCTTACAAACGGCTAAAAACATCAGGCTACAAAACAGGAAGAATATAAAACACATGAAAAATATAAAGCACCGCGCCGGGGATAAAATCCAGCCACTCATCATCGCTAATTTCCTGGAAGAATTGGATCTTTCGAAGCACGGCCCGAGCTATTCTGCCTATTAAAGTAGTTTGGTTGCCGTTCTCGGAAATCTCGTCATTAAATCCATAAATCCCTTTAAATAGCCGTAACAAGGAAAGCATTTACAAATAATAAAATTAATAATAATAATTTAATTTAAAAAACCAGTCCACTGACAGGCTCTCTGGATAAAAATACAGGGCTAAAAAGAGAACGAACCGCAAAGGCAATACTATTGATAACTATTCTTCCTATATCCTTCGGAGAACAGGATACCATGACCTAGAAATTATTTAATTTATTTGTACAATTGCCATACAAAAATTAAGTATGGTTTTAGAACAGTAAAACAACAGAGGTCTAGACTACAGAACTGTCTTGACTTGTTAATATGCTTTATTTAGGACTGCAGAAAAAGTTGCCATGGCACTGTAATCATATTTGAAATTTCTCAAAGTTTTAAATGAGCAAATGTGTAAAGTACTGCAGTACTTGCAAAGTTTTAACAAACATTTGCTGAAATTAATGGAAAGTACGGAAGTGAAAGCCAGTTTGATGAAGTAGTTAGAGTTTCGAGCTCTAGTTGTACAGTGTCTAGCTTACTGAGCTAGAAACTGAGAGACTGCGAGTTCTAGTTCT
>JANHFQ010001873.1:27367-38682 GCA_032468035.1 Aparallactus werneri
ACCATAGCCTTGACTATACACACTTTTGTTGGCAGGGTGATGTCTCTGCTTTTTAGTGTGCTGTCTAGATTTGCCATAGCTTCCCTCCCCAGGAGCAAGCGTCTTTTAATTTCTTGGCTGCAGTCCCCATCTGCAGTGATCTTAGAGTCCAGGAAAATAAATCTGTCACTACCTCCATTTCTTTCCCATCTATTTGCCAAGAATTGAGAGGGCCGGATGCCATGATCATGGCATCTGGCCTCAGCCTTCTAATAATCTGTAAATCACGAGAAAGAATTTTTGTAACCAATAGAGAATATTTGTAGCTCAGGGTTGAAATGAGGGGTCCTTGATGCTGTCAAAGCTTGTTTTCTTACAGATGTTTCATTACCTTAACCAGGTAACATAATCAGAGCTAGTCTAGCATCAGTGCTAGAATTTTGCAAACAGCTCCAGAAAACTTTATCTATGTTACTTTCATTGCTATTTTTGTTTCTGGGTGAAGAATAAATTTAGCTTTCAGCTAAATCTTTTCCTCATGATGGGAGAATGTCTAGGCTGTATATGTAGAAAGATGATATTAAAGGAATGTATATGAAACCCAAACAATTGCTAAATAAGATTCCCATGTCTGGGAATGGCACTTCAATGTCTTTACTTCTTCTATAACTGGCAAACTAAATTATGTAAATCTGAAAAAGAGCAAAAAAAAGAATAGCATGTGAAGAATATCAGTGTATATAATTTGAACAAAGCACAGATTGCATTCTTGGTATATACATATAGTTTACGATAGTCCCGATTGTAAAAAGTGCAAACAGAACTGTTTAGGAATATTTATTTATTTTTGGCAGATCGGCCAGTGACCTACCTCTACAACACCCTTCACTACTATGAGGGACATCTCCGAGAGCGAACCAACCTCAAACGGAAGCTTGTCCATGCCATCATTGGTTCCCTAAAAGACAACCGGCCATTAGGGTGGTGTTTAAGTGATACTTATCTTAAATGCGCTATGAATCCGCGAGAAGATAACCCATGGGTCCCGGATGATATGTATTACTGCAAACTAATTGGGAGGCTGGTGGATAATATCCTTTCTAAAATAATGAATGTATATAAAATACCAGAATATAGAATGTTGGTTATTCTCATTAAACCAGCTGTGCTGTTATTCCTGTAGCATTCAGTTATTAATAGTTCTCTGTCAATAGCATTCAGATTATCACTGCAAAATGAGCACAATATACAGTATGTGGAATTTCAGTTTTTTTGCCTTATCAGTGTTTACTAGGAAATCACTCCCACTAAAGATAAGGACGAATGGCTTCCTAGCAAATTGGCTTATTTCAGTAGGTAAGCTAAATTTAAAAAACAAAAAGAGCAAAGCATCAATTGTCTTTTAACTTGTTTACTATGAAATTTTGGAACTGGGGAAGTTTATTAAGAATATAACAACATATTATGTTCTTGAATAGGAAATATAGCATATGCTTATGTATGCTGGTCAGAGTGTCTGAAAGGTGCTTTGCAAATATGAATGGACATGCCATCTTCAAGCATTAGAGCAGGGATCCTCAAACTAAGGCCCGGGGGCCGGATACGGCCCGCTGACTCAATCTACCCGGCCCGCGGCTAGTTTTTGGAAAAAAAAAATTCTGCTGCTGGGCCCTCCTACCTACTTGCACTCTATAGCTACCTTAATTTGCTCTGTCTGCAGCACAGCTGAGCTGTTTTTCCACCTAGGGGCTTCTGCAGGAAATTTGTTTTCTAAAGAAAGAAACTTCCTGCAGAAGCCCCTAGGTGGGAAAAAAGCTGAGGCATGCAGGCCAGCAAATCAGCTGTGCTGCAAACAGAGCAAATAAAGGTAGCTATAGCATGAAGCAAGTGGGAGGGCCCAAAAATGTTAGTTTTTTATTTTTATTTTTTGGCCACGCCCACCAAATTGGCCGTACCCACCCAGTCACATGGTAACCTAGCCATGCCCACCCAATCGGTCCGGCCCCCCAGCAGCCTGAGGCCCCCTGTTTAAAAAGTTTGAGGACCCCTGCATTAGAGCATCCTTTAGAAAGCTTGTGGTTGCTCGAAAAGTTCTCCCCAATTGTGTATATATGTGTGTGTGCACAGCCTTTTTACTTTGCTGGCTGAAGAGCTGTCTCGACATGCCACAGCTTCATACTTCTAGGAGGGGTGCTTTGTAAAGCTCCTCCTGTTGAGTACTTGGTACTGCCCTGTGACAGAGAGCTGAGTGATACTTCCAGGAGCCAATATAAGACTTCAGCTGAGCCGACTAAGAGCTGATTGGTCCATCCTTCCTCCCCACCAGGTGATGATCCCGCCAGGAAGCAGCTGTTGGGTTTATGACATCATGTTTCAATCTTTCCTATAAAATACAGTGGTTTATTAACTTAACTGCAATCACCGATGGCTGGTAAATCCTCCAGTCCATTCCCAAACTGTGATTGGCGGTTCAATGAATTTCCTAATCCAGCTGCCCATGCCCTCCATGTGACCTGTGTCGAACTCATGGCCTTGGCTGTTCCAGGGAAGGATGTAGGCAATGACCTTCTGAATGTTGTCTTGAAAAGGTATGTAGAACTGTTTTTTTTAGAAATGATCCCAGTATTATAGAGCTAGAACATACATTGTTATCAGTTTGATATGATCAAAAGAGGAAAAGTTATTGAAATTTATTTAGTTGATTTGGTTCTAAAAAGCACAGGTGATCCTCAACTTACAACTATTTGTTTAGTGATCATTCAAAGCTACAACAGCACTGGGAAAAAAGT
Organism: Aparallactus werneri; assembly: GCA_032468035.1. NCBI lineage: Eukaryota > Metazoa > Chordata > Lepidosauria > Squamata > Lamprophiidae > Aparallactus > Aparallactus werneri. The sequence continues at coordinate 30,136 of JANHFQ010001873.1, forward strand.
GGCTTATCATCATTTTTCACTTACAACCATTGCAACATCCCCATATTCATGCGATCAAAATCTGGATGCTTGGCAACTAGATTGTATTGATGAGAGTTGCAGTGTCCTGGGGCCATCGGATCTTTCTTTTACGACTTTCTGACAAGCAAAGTCAATGGGGAAGCCAGATTCGCTTTACAACCGTGTTACTAACTAAACAACAGCTGCAATTTGCTTAACGACTATGGCAAGGAAAGTTGTAAATGGGGCAAAAATCCATCTTGCTTACCAATAGAAATTTTGGGCTTGACCGTGGTTGTAAGTCGAGGACTACTTGCAGACATAGCTTCACTGTCCCTGTGCCAGAATCCAGAGTACCCAAACAGTGATTTTTCCTCTTGTTTTCCTAATAGTCAGCCTCTGGTGCCCAGGGAAAATATCACCGCCTGGATGAATGCCATTGGGTTGGTTATCACCGCCTTGCCTGTAAGTTACCTGGGGGTTTAAACTTCCAATTAAAAGAAGAGAAAGGCAACCTACGGTTAGGTGCAAAAGTTCCAATTCCTATACGTAATAAATAATTACGAACTGGAACATGTTGGGTTTTTTTAACATGGGGTTAATAGAAAGTCTGTTCAACCTTTTGAATGCGAAGAATGAAAGTCATCTAGAGATTAGAAACGCAGCCTTTTCAAGGATATACTTTTTGTGTAATGGTAGATTACATGGCCTCACTGTCTTTTGAGAGAAATAAATTCCTCCTCCGCCCTTTTGAATCGTGAATACATAATGAATGCATATTTGGTCCTCGCAGCAGGCACAAAGCAAGGATAGGATAAAGAAAAGGCATGCATTTCTGTCATTTATTGTGAGGCATGTGTTGTCACATGCACACTCATTCTATTAACAATCGTTAAGCATTAGACTGTATTTGAAGTACTCAGGATACTTTCAGTCTTGTAAAGGACAGCATTCCAAGAACTGTTGTTTGAAGCTATAATATAATCCTATCTGGCTGTACTATTTCCTACATCAGTAGTTGATACGCACCTGGTTCTTCCCACAGGATTCCACCCCTTTCTCTTGGTTTCATTGCATTACTAGAAAATTATAATATTGAGCTAGAAGGGACTGACAGCAAGGCCCCACATAATATGTGGGAATGATGTCTCCCATGTCATGATAGCTTGAAACCACATCTTGTGGTTGAGGTTTCTACTTGAGCTTATACACGTGCTAGCTGAAAACTCTCTAATCTTTGTTGTGGGACTGGTTTTGTTTTCCAAGGAGCCCTACTGGATTGTCCTCCATGAACGGATTGTGAGTGTTATCAACAGTCCTAGTTTGACTTCAGAGACTGAATGGGTTGGGTATCCATTCCAGCTATTTGACTTCATGGCTTGTCACCAGTCTTATTCCGAGATGTGCTGTAGCTACACGTTAGCATTGGCACATGCTGTCTGGCACCATTCGAGCATTGGTCAGCTTTCCCTCATTCCAAAGTAGGTATTAATGGCTGAAATCCGCAATTGTTGAGTATCATCTTTGGTAGTTTGTATGTGCTGCACATAGATCACATCTTCATATCAAGCTCCTATTAAATACCAATTATAGTCACATTTAATTATTTGTATCTTATTGCTATCAGTAATAATTGAGTCTTGATAGAATTTAGGAGCTTTCAAAATATATAATCTTAACTATTTTCAGCTACTTTCATTTTTGAGAATTTAATTTATTTTACCTTATGAAATATTACAGGTTTCTGACTGAAGTGTTGATTCCAATAGTTAAGACTGAATTCCAGCTCCTTTATGTCTATCATCTTGTTGGCCCATTTCTACAGCGGTTCCAGCAAGAGAGGACAAGATGCATGCTAGAGGTAGGTTCACACACGCACACCTGCAATGTTTAGATTTTGCAAAGTAATGGGTCAAGTAGAATTGACTTAGTGAAGAAGTATTTGTATTCTTTCAGTGGCATTTCTGCAGAGCTGTTTTTTTTTCTGTGATGGACTTCTGTGGTAGTCTTCTATGGTGGACTTCAGCTGTATCTGCTTCTTTAGTAAAATTAAACACTGTGCTTCTTAGCATATTTCTACTATGAAATTAAGATCAGTCCATACTACTTAAGTAAACTTAGGATGTCTTAGGGGTCTCCTTTCTTTTTGCTATCATGTGTTGCTGATTTAGTGACTTCGTATTGCAAGAGGGCTATCCATTTCTCCCAAGAATTGGCAGAGAAGCCCAAAGGCAGTTTGCATCAAAAATAAAATAAAAGCAAAACAAAAACAGGACCTTCAATTTCAGCATTCATTATCTCGTTTCTTCAAAAATAACAAAAAAAGTTTTAAAAATAAATTCTCAAGGACATTCTGGGTGTCAAAAAATTCATTACACTTCAGCAGAGAGAGCTAAACATAGCTGATTTCAAGCTCTCTCTGTAAACAGAGAGGAATTTTTGTGTGGGTTTTTACCTCAGTATTCAATAGCTAGTCAGCTGAGAATACACAAAATGCTTGGTTAGTTATTTTTTATCATGTTCATAATAAAGCATTTTTACCTAAATACTCTATAGATATGCATTACTATATAAAGAGATGTCATTTCCAAGACCAAAAATGGAAATGTTTTTTTTACTGCAGGTAGTTTTTTTAAACATCCAACTATTTTGATAATATCTTTCTAATGTTGATCTTTTATGGAATTATTCACTAGTACAATTGATAACTTACTTCTGAAAAACCACTATCCAGTTTAGTTGCCTATGTCATCTTTTCTTTTAAAGCTCCATGGGTAATATAGTCTTACAGCTAATATTATGAATATGTGACAAAATACGGCCTGTAATCTTAATCCACAAATATTATGTAACAGTAGTTATGCAATATACCTTACCCAAAACACACCTTATTACTGATATTTTACATATTATTAATAATATTTTTGCATATAGAAGTCATTATGTTTTTCCCCTTCATTGATTACTTTATTATTTATATATTTTTCCTTTTACTCCCTTAACTTGGGATATAAATACTAAATGTTTTATTGTTGTCAATTTCTTAACAGTTTTACAGAAAGGAAAAACTTAGAAAATATAATCCTAATATAAATATTAACTTTATAATATGAATGTTGGAATTTAAAAATAAATCAAATTTGAACTCACCCGACATAGGAAGAAAATATTATGTGTACTGTTTGTGTTTGTATCTGGCAATAGATTGGAGTAGCTTTTTATGAAATGCTTCTGGAAGTGGATCAATGCAACATGCATCTCAGCTACATGGATCCCATCTGTGATTTTCTATACCATGTGAAGTATATGTTTACTGGAGACAGTGTGAAGGACCAAGTAAGTGAATTTCTGACAAGAAATAGCACTTTGGAATGGAATTGAAGTTTTATTTGCTTTCCCATCTGAGGTCAGCAAATGAAAACTCCACAGGAGAAGGCCTGCCCTGTGAATAAGAAGAAGCCAACTGGAAGATTTTTTTCCTCTCCAGGTTTTATACAGAAAAAAAATATTAGACACTTTGAATCAAATGTGAAGCTTTTAACACTTTTTAATGTAATTTTGTTAGATTTTTGGGGTTTTTTTTAATATCCTGCCCTTTTAATGTCAGTAGGCGACTTTAATTAGAATTAGTATTAATGAATTTTAGAAGACTCCCTGCTATCATCTTCATTATATTGCCATTTGAACTGCTTCAGACTAGAAACCAGCTTAAATTGGAAATGAGGTAGGACTGCTAGCTGTTTGAGAACTAAGGTCAGAAATAAATGTCTTAGGCAATAAATGCATGATGGTGGTTCTGGAAGTGAGGTGGATGTTTGCATTTTATAATTCATTAGACATTCTTAACCTTTGTTTCTCTGTCCCCATTTTAAATATAGAATTGTAGCCCTTGGATTTTATATTTGGCTATTATTACCATCCTGATGCCTTAGAGATACAATAAATACAGTACCTAAAACCCCGAACCTTCAAGGACAAGCAGGATAAAAACCAAGCTAATGCTAATAACTGCATAATTTATAGTGATATTTCTTTCACCTTTTTTCTTTTTATTAAAGGTTGAGAAAATCATTTGCAATTTAAGGCCAGCTTTGAAACTTCGTCTGCGTTTCATACACATCAGTAAGATGGAGGCAGCTTCTGTTCCTCAGCAGTCGATCAGCAACATTTCTCCAGCACCTCAGCCCAGTCAGGTCCCAGTAAATGTTGCTTTGCCAGTGTCACAATAGAATAAAGGATGGGGCTTTGTGGAGTTTTACTTTTACCCAGGATGAAACACCACTCAGTAATTCCTGCAGAATAATTCCCATTATATTCATCCTGGTCATATATTTGCTGGTTTTTTCCTGCTCAAAAGAACTCTAAGCAAAGGGAACTCTTAAGGATTATGGAAAGAACAAATGGTTTCAATAACAGTTCTACCCATTTTTGCTTGTTTTTCTTACTCAACGTTTAATTATTTTTATCATCAGTAAATCACCATTTAATTATTTCTAACTATATTAAATAAAAATATAGCACATTGGTTTTACCGCCACTTTTGGAAAAAGTCATGACAGCCAAAACAAAGGCTGCAATTCTCAATGTAATTTGATAGGGAATGTAATCAACCAAGAATGAAGAATTATGAAACAAGAGTTTGTGATAGTTGGCTATAGCAATAGTTGCTAGTTTCTAGTTTCTATAGTTGGCTGTAGCGATAATTGCTAGTTTCACCAGCAATGCTACAGAAAATAAGATAATAAAAATATTAATTCAAACTCTAAGTAATACTGTATATTCAGTTCATTCAGCAGGCTACTGACTTATGAATTGTAATTATATTTAAAATTTGTATATTTCTGCAAGTTGTGGGTACTTACTTAAACTTCCAGTGTTTGTATTTAGTATACTTCATTTTGGCTTTGTATTTATATTTTTGGTTGAATTTTCTATTTTACTGAGGTCCTAATATAGGGGTGCATTTTATAGGGAATGTTATGATTTGACAGCTGTTATTTGTAAAATATTACTAATGTTGGATACAATTTGAGAAAAAGGATATAATAAATAATTTTTACAACCAATTAAGTATTTTCATTAGAATTATTTAATATCAGTGCTGCTTATCTGTTTTACAAATGCTGCAGAATTGCATTTTCCCAAACTAGTAACTGGAATACACAAATTCAGACGTTTATTTTTTTCTCTAAAATCTCATCTTCCAATAGAACATAAGGGAAGGATATTTTTCTCCACAGCACAATGACCTTTATCTAAATGTGTGTAATAGGAAAATCCCTCTAAGTTTATGTTGTATTTTAGTATACATTTTAGAGTAAATGCTTAGCAGTTGACCTCAAACACCATCTGTAGTACAGCGAAGAATAACAAATTTAATTATCCACTTATTTAGCTGTATTAAAAATGAATTGATTTAGCCCCCGTATCAGGGGACACAGCAACAGCCAACGTAGAACCTTCCGTGTGAAGCTCCAAAACAATTCTATTGCTACAGTTGAGCTGATTGTGGTGTTCACTTCCTTTAGTGCGTTGCCACAAGCTGGCAATGCTCTCCATTACATATCCAGAGCCATGAGTGGGCTCCAAAATTTTTAGCAAAGGGTTCTCTGCCTGGTTGCTGGGTGGGGGTAGTCATGGTGGGCATGGCCTAGTTGGCCTCCTGCATCATGGTGGGGGGCGTTTTTGCCCTCTTCGGGTTCCAGACGCTTTCCACAAGCCTCTGGCAGGGCAAAATCAGCCTCCCCCGGAGGCCCTCCAGAGGCTGGAAATAGGCCAATTTCCAGACTTCCAGAGCCTCTGGGAGAGCTGTTTTTCACCCTCCCTGAGCCTCTGTGCAGGCCCTGAACTTACCTGGCATCCAAAACGGGCTGCATGGAGATTCCTGTGAGGGGAGGGGCAGGATGGGAGGGGCTAGCTAGGAGTGGGATTTTGGGGTTCTCTGAACTGGGCAGACCTTTAGCAAGAGGATCTCCCGAACCCCTGCGAACCCCCAGCAGCCCACCCCTGTCCAGAGTTTATAGTAACCTTGTGAAAATAAAAACCAATTTCATTTTGATTCTAACAAGGCTATTCAAATAGCATTCAGAACTGGTGAAAGTATACCAGACATATTTAATTTGGCACTGACAGGGGTTAGAATTGGTGGCCAAAATAGCTCCTTCCAACTTGTGATGCCGAGACATGAAATCTTGGGGTCCCAAGGAATGTAGCTTCAGTACTAATGGATGGGCTAAATTAGCATGCCATTTTATTCTCTTCAAGAAAAGTTTCTGAATTTTTCTCTCAGTTATCTTCATTTATTCTTGTGTTTTGTTCCTTTAGACTGAAACTCCTGACACTAAGACTTTCCTAGATCCTTACAAAAATAAATATTTAAGTACATATATACTGTCCGTAAAATAATGCATATGTCTAATTCAAAAGCAGTTATTCTATTCGTTGTACAAAGTCCTTTCTGCAATATAGAGGCCCTTTCTCATAGCTCCTCCAGGGACATGGGTGCCCATAGCTGGAATTTGCTGAGGGTTCAAGCCATCCTTCCCGAAGAGGGCTTTTGTTTAAAAGCTGAGGCTTTTTTGAAGAACTTTAAAATACCAAAATGACAATGTTCTTCCTTTACACAACCCAACTGTAGAAGTTTTGTGGGTGGTTTTTGTTTTTGTTTTCTTCCCAATTCCTGTTTGTAACCTGTCTGTTTTCCCCTCATTTAAAAACTTAGCATGCACTTACTTGGCCCATCAATATGCAAATGTTTCTGCCATCACTTTCCCAATTCCAAGTTTATCTACCTCTGACACAAAACTACACTTAATTCCAAGACTGGTAAAAAAAAAATGAAATACAGGATGCATGAATGACTTTTTTCACCTGCATCTCCAGCTAATATTGTTAATAGTCTTCCTGTTCTTCTGTCCCAGAAAGGTGAATTCTGCACTCAGCATGTTCTGCTCTTAACAGATTTTCTAGAACAATCCCTATATCAATAAAGGAGAACATTTGCAGCTCAGGGCTGAAATGAGGGATCCATGGTGCTCTCTGAGCTTGGCTGTTGCGTTGCAGATGTTTCATTACCCAAACTGATAATGCACTGGTGATCCCTAGTTTGGATAATGAAACCTCTGCAAGAAAACAAACTCAGAGAGCACCTAGGACCCTCAACTCCTATATACTCTCCGTTGCCGTTATAGGTTGTTATAACAGTATCCTGTGATCCTACACTGCCTACAGAAGAGGGATTTCTTTTGCTGGCAAAGTAGAACTACGTAGAACTAATCTCTTTGAAAGTTAGGGGGGAAATGAAGTAGCAATTTTCCTGTTCAGGGGCAAAGCTAGAAACTCCTCTGTCTTTATGCCTATGGAGATTCTCAGTCATCCAGATGATAACCAAAGGTGTTTTTTTTTTTTCAAGAGGCAACTGAATTTCTTTTCTTTTTCTCCTCTGGCATTAGTTTCTATAGGAAGCAAGACCACTCTTCCCTCTTTCTGGCCTTTGCCTTGGTCTAGGGAAGAGGCATTGCTACAAACGGAACCAACCTTTCTCATGCTCGGGCCATCCTGACTGGTTTTCCACAGCTTTCACTTTATTATGCTTTCCTTGGCTTTCATCCACCTTTCTGATAGCTCACAGCCAGTTTTTGAAAACTGTGGAAACAGCCCATTGTCTATACTGCTGGCATTTCATTTTAAGCTCCAGGAATCTGGCATTCCTTGGAAACCTCAAAGGACCGAGGGGCTCTTTACATGTTATTTTACACAGGATGAGGCTCTTTACATCTGGGTTACACTCTTGGAATTTAAAGCTGCACCTTAGAGCTTAGGAAGAAATGCTTGCATTTGTTCACATTTCATTAATTCATAAATAGGTATCAGGGCATGCCATTAAAGCCAAGTTAAAATCTTAGCCCATTTCCTAAAAATGTGTCCAGTTTAACTCAATGAAAGATCCTGAGTATAACGTTAAGCTCATAGTTCTACACATCTCTTATTCCCACCTCTTTGGCTGACAAACATATCTCCATCCAACTTTTCAAAAAAGTTGAATTAAATGAACATACTACTCAATTGCATGTCAGCTGAAACCCTACATACAGGTAGTCCTCAATTTACAACCATAGTTGGAATTGGAATGGTCATTAAATGAGTCACACTTGATTTTACATCTTTTTTGGCCATGGCCGTTAAGCAAATCACTGGGACCATTAAATGAATCACATGGTTGTTAAGTGAATCCAACTTCCCCCACTGACTTTGCTTGTCAGAAGCCAGCCAAGAAGGTCACAATTGGTGATCATGTGACCCCGGGACACTACAACCATTGTAAATACATGCTGGTTGCCATGTGTCCAAATTGTGATCATGTGACCGCACAACATTGCACCAGTTGCAAGTGCACAAACACATTTAAGTCACTTACTTTCAGTGCCATTGTAACTTTGAATAGTCATCTATACCTATAAAAGAAAACTCACTGTTGGGAAGAATGTTTGTATGTCAGGTATAGAAATCTACACCCCTGCACCAATCTTCCCCAAAATTGACAGAGAG
>JANHFQ010001873.1:191351-205895 GCA_032468035.1 Aparallactus werneri
AGGGGGGTGGGGCAGGGGGGTTGATCTGCAGGGACGGCAGAGAAGCCGGTGCTGATGGTGCCGAGTCCTGAGCCAGGCGGCTCCCTGCTCTGTGTCGCCTGGCTTCGTGGTCCCAATGAGCCGAGTCTCTGGCTCTTGCTGGCCTGGGACGTTGATCCGTGTCCCAGCTGTGCAAAGAAAGGGGCTCGTGGACCCACAGGAGTCCAGCAGTAGCAGAAGCTCTCATCAAAGTACCCAACTCGCTGAACCAAGTGGACTCTGCCTATTCAGCCTCCGATAGACTCTCTAACAGCTAATTGCCACCAAACCGTTGTGTTGCTGTTACTAAATTCTCTTTTTTCTTCCTCTGAACTAGACGGGGAGGGAAAACCTTTATTGCTTTGTCTCCAACGGAGCCCAGAACGTATGCTTATAATTAAAGTAAAATGTTTTGGTCTTTGCTTTATAAGATGATTTCCCACAGAATGAACCGCAAGCCCTAATAAAAGGCAGACTGGAACAGACGCTGTTTTGTAAAAAATGGAAAGTGTTCAAGATTTCATAAAAAGTAAAATAAATGATTGTCACTTAAGCAAATTCTCTCACCAGACAGGGGTGAAAAGAAGTTAACGATTCCAGTGAAACCTCAGTAATTTACTAGATTTTCCCCCAAAGTTTGCTCTTAGGACTTTTCGCCAATGGCGAAGTCCCTCCTGCTGAGAATTTAAATTAAAACATTGGTCTCAGAAGTAGGTATAAGGAGCAAAAGGTTCAGTCTCTTTGGGTGCCGAGGATGCTCCCCTTCATCCTCTGGGCCGGGGGCCTCTCCACCTCTTCCAGTCTTGCGCTGCTTCTTGGGGTTTTCCCGTCTGCTTGGATGGCGCCTCGGAAGGCCGGCTTTCCCTTCACTGCTAACTCTTCCCCAATGAAGAATTCCCCCACGTGACTTTACACGATTTTACAAATCTTTGAACATTCCTCTTAATCAGTCATGGATACGTCGTTGAGCGTAGATTGTGCAAGCATTCAGTAGGTAGGCACTTCATGCTCTGGAGTGAAACCGATGTGGACCCATCGTCCCCGGCTTAGTTCCTTCAACAACCTGCGTCTTTTGCCAGGGCCGGCTGGAAGGAGCAGCTGCTCAGCTCCAGGAACAGAGGCGGCTCCTTGAAGGAGTGGCAGGCGGCGGGGGGGGGGCTGCTTTTGCACACACACACACACACCCCATGGAGCAATCTTCTGCTTCTGAGTGTGCAGGCAACCTTCATAACAAAAGTAGATGTGTTTTCATTTCCTGGTACCAAATGGTTTTGTCGAGATTATTGAGCAGTTGGTTGGAGAACAAGGGATGGGAGTCTGTCAAATGACGACGGAGACCATCAACTTGAAAAGATGCAGCAGTTGCAGTTCGAGTTAAATGCCTAAATTTGACATATAGCTGCCCTCCGAGTTTATTTGGTCAAAAATGGATACCAAGGAGTTGTGTGCTGTTAATCCTTCTGACTTTGTTACTGGATCCTACGAGCTTCTCACACGTGGAGCAAATTGTCTCTCTAAATGTCCCTTTTCCACCTCATTTAGGCCCCTGAATAAAACCTACAAAGACATTAGTAGATGTGAGCAGAGTACATTTTCTTTACAATTACAGCATTTACTGTATCTTTTCTAGAACATAGAAGAAAAAAGCACGTGTTTATTTTCATCTCTATTCATTAATCTCTTCATCCTGCTATGGTTTATAAGAAGGAAATGTGGGCAGTTAGTCAAAGAAGTAAAATGTAAAATTCTCCCGGTCAGGCTCTCGGTCCCCAAGGGTGTTTCCAGGAGCAGCTGAAACCCAGACTTGATATTTGGAAAACGAAGTGAATCTACGTGGTTTTGATTGCCGTGGGATCTGAAGTGTGGCAGTAGCAGCAGGTGTACAAATTCACTTGTTCCGTTTGTACCCCTGTGCCCCTCGGAGTGCAGGTGAGGTGTCGGCCCTTTCACACCCAGGCTGGAGGGCATCCGGCTGCCAAGGCCACGCTGACCGATGGAGCTCCCTTCCGCCAATAGAGGGGCTTGCGTGCGTGGAGTTATTTGGGAGAGAGCTAGGCTGGGCTCACCTGGGAGACGGCCATGAAATGCTAGGACTCGACCTGGAAAACACAAAAAACTTTCAGAGAAGGACACCGGCAAGTCTCTTCCATAATGTTGCCAAGAAAGCTACGTGGACACATCTGTCTAATCACCAGGAGTTAAGTCTGTTTTATAAGCTCTCTATCTTTCCTCCTTACTTTTGCAAAATACCCTCCTATTTCCCCCAAAAGGCTGGGATCATCAACATCATCCCCACCATACAAGACTAACAAGATGTTGGCCAGATGTGAACCCCGGCGGAGGAAGCATTCAATATGTCAGGCCTTAGATATTCCTGACGCTGCGCCAGGATCCCCCTCCGAGCCTTTCCTGTACCTCTTTCTCCAGTCGGTTCCCCAGGCGCCCGGCTGCCTTTCCTTCGGGCTCCCTCTGTCTCCTGGAGGGGACAGGAGGTGCTGACAGTCTCTGAATGGGGGCAGAGAATTTATGGTGCAGCTAAATCCTTCCCTATTAAGAACATCTTTTCTGAATTGACCTCGTCCCATCAGTACAATCAGTCATGGCATCTTTCCCGGATGTCCTTCCTAGAAAATTCCCACCATTTATGTTGGCACTGGATTAATCCCAGATCTGGAAAGCAGCACGTGGGTAGGGAGCAAGGGAACTCCCTCTGCCTTGATTAACCCCTTCCATTGCTTGACCCTCGTTAATCAAGCACGCCGGCATCTGTAGCGAAAGGCAGGAGGCAGAGGGAAGCCCCGTAACCTCGGGAAGACCCCTCCTTTGGGGAGAAGACCAAATCCCTTCCGTTAAAAGGGAGAAAGCAAGAGCTGAGAGCCAGACGGGCATTTTGGGCTCCCCACTGGCTGCCCTCCCTCCCATGTTTTGATCTCCCAGTGGGGGAGCTTCTCTTCCCGACATGAATTGATCTCCCAAGGTCCGTGGGAACGCCTCTCCTCCTGGCATTGGATGCTCTCTCCTCTCTTGCTTTCTCCGCCAATCGGCGGTTTCGCCTGAAGCCTCTTTTTCGGCTGGGAACCGGGCTCTCTTCTGGGGTCATCCTGCTTTTATGACCGGCCGTGACTGGTGGCACTTATTTTATTTTTTTTATTTTTTTAATTGCCCTTGGAAAGTGATAACCTTAGGATTCTGCTAGTACGTCAATTATTTTCCTTTTGTGAAAATATCAAGAAAATGTCTCATCTTTGGGGAGGGCAAAAAGCGCTCTGCTTGCTGAAAATGAGACTGGAGCTCAGACACGACTGGTGAAGCGCAGGCTGTGAACTGCCGGCGCTTCAGAGGGCCTGACTCTGTCTCTCTTGCGGCAAAGGAGAACGGCCTGTGTGGACGGCGGCTGTTTCACGGCAGCAAAGGGCGAATCTGTTGAGAAGCAGCCTGACTGGAAGCAGAGACTTGTTGATGCCAACTCGGTTGAAAACCAGTCAAATTTATGGGCCATGTCATAATCCTAAATCTTACGGGAAGAAGGGTATTAAAATCTATAGAATCCGTTGCTGTTTCCAAACCGCTTCACAGTTAGGAATATTTTCTCCTGCTCATGTTGTAAAAAGTGAAACTTTGGGGAAAGGTGGAATGCTGTCCGACCCTTAAGGGTGCAGGTCGTCTTTCTGACAGGACTTGGGGGGAAGCAATAGTATTAAAAGCTTTGGCTCATAAGCATTATTTCAAGGCCTGTCAACACAAGAGTTTTAACATGCCCTCAGGACAAACATCTCTTTTTTTTCAGGGAATAGAATAGAATTCTTTACTGGCCAAGTGTGATTGGACACAAAAGGAATTTGTCTTTGGTGCTTATGCTCCCCGTGTATATAAAGGAAAAATAATAATTATAATAAGATACATTCAGCAAGAATAATAAGATACAACATTTAGTGATAGTCATAGGATACTAATAAGCAATCAAGTCATACTAGGAAAAGAAATAAACAATATAAATTGTAAAGATACAGCAACACGATTATGGTCATAGGTAGGATGAGATAGGTACTAGGACGGATGAGAAGAGCAATAGTAATACAGTTTCAGTAAATAATTTGACAGTATTGTAGGAATTAGTTGTGTCTACATTTTTTCCTGTTTGTGGATAAAAATAATGTTTATTTTGAATATTTTCATTTTTTTGTCCCATGTATTCTTTGGGGAATGTGTTAAATGTAGATTTGCCATGGCAGTTCACCTTTAATGTGAAGTTTTACCCACCTGACCCTTCACAATTAACAGAAGAAATCACCAGGTATGCTATTAAGCATTATTGAATGGAATCCTACATTAAATCTGTAAAACATTACATTTCATAAGCCTAAAGAAAATGGCCACATTCAAAAAAACACAGAGGAAAGCTGCTATTGCTTTCCTCTGTGTTTGATTTGTAGTATTTTTCATAAATCTAGTATAGAAATGTATGTACAAATAATTACTGCAGATAAATGTCAGTTAAGAAAAACTAATCATCTAATGGCAATGTTTTTATTGAACAAAGAAGAATACGTTGAAGCAGAAAAGCAGAAAAGAATATTGAATCCACTGTAGATATTCAAAACACAGATCATAACTTGGGCAAGTCAGGGAGGAAGCACTACTGTAACTCTGACATTTCTATGGTTATGGTTAAAGATGTGTGTGTGTGTGTGTGTGTGTGTGTAACCTTAAAAAGTATACTACTTAAAAACTAGTAGTCAGAATAATTGCACTTAAGACTTCACTGATAGTATAATTTCCAGCTTTATATGAGAAATGGGTTATATTTGGGGGGTTTTGCAGTTATTAAAATATAACCTTTTATAATAAATAATTTCTGTATTTGCAGATTGCTTTTGATGTAGATTTTTAAAGTGTTAAAATAGAGAAAAATATTAAACATTTTGTGGGGAAAATAAAAGGAAGGAGTATTATGAATGTTTGCTAACTTGAGTTACGTATAAAGTAATAAAGGCTATAGAATAAAAAGGAAACAAATAAAATTTGTCAGACAATTATCATTGTTCTTTTTCCTAGGTACTTCCTTTGTTTGCAGCTTCGTCAGGATATTGCTTCTGGACGTCTACCATGCTCTTTTGTGACCCATGCTCTGCTTGGTTCATATACTTTACAAGCTGAACTAGGTGACTTTGATCCTGAGGAGCATGATAGTGGTTACATACAGGAATTCCAATTTGCACCTAACCAGACAAAAGAGTTGGAGGATAAAGTAGTAGAATTACACAAGACACACAGGTGCGTCACGTTCCAAGTAATTGATTTGTATGCATTTTTGTTTGCTTGTGGCAGATGATGCTCATGCAATTAAAAACAAAATATATCACCCTAGGCTATAGTCAGGCATTATGTAATATAACCCTGCCACTCCATACAGTAAATAGGTAAATTATTCAAGAGATTGTTATTAATAGTATACAAGAAAGGGTACAAATAAACAAGGAGAGAAAGGAAAAAATAATGATAATAATAAACTGAAGTTTTCAGTCACTGAAGAAGTAAAAACAAGGGGAGAAAAGGAAATAAGCATTAGAATAAAGTTTTGGGAGAAAGATCCCATAATATTTCCCAGAGGGCAAGTCTGCAATTAAGAACCAGTGGTAACAAAGTTTTAATTTTCAGGATACAAATAAGCATAACAGTAAAACATGGAAAAAAGTTCATAGGAACACAGGAACTTAAAAATGCAAGATATTTTTCAGCTTCCATATGGAAACTATTTCTGAGTACTATTTGGAAATTTTAAAACAAAGATGACTAGAAATTAGGGATTCCCTCCTCTTCTTGATTACATCAAAGAAGCTCAACAGCGCAAAAATGATGTTCAATAATGCATGGAGTACTGTTTGAGACAAACATCTTTATTACTTCATTAGGATTTTCATAAAAGCAGTAGCCCTGGCTATTCTTCATCTTGAGAGATAATACAGTTTGAATCCCTCAAGAGCAAGTTTGGTTCTTTTTTTCTTGCTTAAATACTAGATGTTCGGAAAACACAGGGCATTTCCCTTTATTTAAGTTTTTTAAATTATCAAAATGTTGGTAACTAACTATCTTGATGTAACACTTTTTTTGGGCATGCCTATGCCAAGTGTGTTTCTACTCCAGTATGTTTTCATAATTTTTACAAATGCAAAGACTGGAAGTGATTATATTTGAAAATGGACTTGTCTTCAGCATAAATAATACAGTGTTTGAGATGTTTAAAATGGATGGTATTCAAAGCAGTGCTACTCTTTGCAAAAACTGGCCATATCTAGAAACAAAATACTGGCTTAGATACCATGGTCTGGATAGCAAGGCCTATGTTTTTTATATAATAATAATAAAGAACACAACATAACATAATATTGGTTTTTTTATGTTTCTTTTTCTAAATATTTGCAGGGGTTTAACTCCAGCACAGGCAGATTCCCAATTCATAGAAAATGCCAAGCGGCTATCCATGTATGGAGTGGATTTACACCATGCTAAGGTATTACTCAACATTTCTTTATAAAATGAAATTTTATTTATAAAATGTAGTAGATTCATGTACTTAAAAATACCTATTGTACAATATACGTGATATTTTTGTTTGTGAGAAAAGGAAGAGAGTGTTGTTGCTGGCGCCAAATCAATCTGAAGGGAGATTTGATTGCGGGAAGTAGAATTCCTGGCAGATGTGTCAATCAATCTAAATCCATCCTGTATCAGAGATGTAGTCCTTGATATATTCTATTTCTCCTGCTTGAAAGACAAGGATATTTGAATAATTTGAAATCCATAGAAGATATTTTAAACATTTTTATTACATATATGTCATTTCATGCTTGTTTAAGTTTATTTTAATCAAGCAGCTGTATCTTCTGAACAGCATTTTCTTGCCACATTCCCCCTTATACATTCTCTCCATCAAGATACACAAGCAAATGCAGAATTGCTGCTTCTTCCATGATCCATACTATTGGGGGGAAAGCACCTTTCCCCAGTGCTGATGCTTCTGTAGAAGGTGGTAGGTGGGATGAGAGAAGTGATACTATTTGCACATAACATCATTTATAGTCCCAGATTCTGTAAATCGGCTGTGTAAATAGTAAATGTACTATTACAGGCTTTGGAATTTTGAGATCAGGTAGGGGACTCCAATATTCTAGTCAATGTTTTTTTTTCTAGCTGATTTGCTGGAGAAAGTTCTGTTGAATCAAAGCCTTCTCCAGCAAGTCATTGCAAATCCTGGAATGGCAAAACACCTATTTCATCCTCTCCTTAACCAGAAAAGAAAACAAATTGCCAATCTAAATATCCAGAACTTTTATTAGCCCATTGGCATTTGAAAAAAAAAAATCTGAGCAATTGCCCTAAAGGAATATTTGTGAAGCTGCCAAGCTGATATTCACCCAGTACATTTAAAGGACCATTGTTAACTGTATTAATGAAAGACTACCATGCTGGCAGTTTCACAACTAGGAACTTTTCCTTATTGTTATAAGCATATTGCTGCAGTTAGGACAATGGAGGAAATGGGAAGTAGTGAACATTTTAAAATGATCTGGAAAAGTAAGTGGGATGAATGAAAATTCCACAGAGCAAATATTGTACACAGCTTTTAGCATATAGGAGTGTGTATATGTTTGCTTTTCCCCTAGAAATTGCATCTATAAAATACTTTATTGTAAAATATTTATTGTAAAAAACTTGGGTTCTCCCATGCTTTCGTTTTAAAGCAGGATGGGTCTCCTCTACTAATAGGAAGACTACTAGCCAAGTATTTGGGTAGTTAATGACTTGAAATATTAAGTACAATATTGCACATTACAAAATTAAATAGATTAAATAATATATTGCTGATTACTGATCATTAAAGCTTTTTTGAAATGTGTTTTGTTTCCACTCATATGATGGAGTTCTATTGTCTGTGTCCTGTTTTGATATTCAGTTCGTATATCCAACTTTATACAACAAGGCAATGACTTTTATAATTTTACAATATTTCCTTCATTATCAACTGCCTGTCTACTTCTGCAGTATTTTCTTAGATTCAGTATTGTTGCTCAGCTAAATTTCCATGTCTTTTAAGATAGTAATCTTCTCTTCTCCTACTGTCTTCTGCCTGCCTGTGTATACTCCTATAGTAATCAGGTTGAAATTGCTTTCATTCTTAATTTGATAGGATTCTGAAGGTGTGGACATCATGTTGGGGGTTTGTGCCAATGGATTACTCATTTACAAAGACAGACTTCGAATAAATCGTTTTGCATGGCCCAAAATTTTGAAGATTTCTTATAAACGCAGTAATTTCTATATTAAAATCAGACCAACTGAAGTAAGTACATGGATATCATGATTTACATGTCAGAAATTGGATGAATACATGTCAGGTAGTTCAATAGTTCATAGTGTGATATATGTCTGCCTGGTAAAGTGTTTTTTTTAAAAATCATACTAGATCTGTTGAAAGAGCCATAGTTCAAAGCAGCCATAGCTACTCAAAGACTTCTTTCAGCTGGTGCATGGCCTTCCTGAGATGTTCTTTACATTGAATATGTCTAAAAACATATTCTCCAATGCTTTGATATTTCTCCAGCACTTTGTTTTCTTGTTGCTTCATATTTCAGAATCATACACCAGATTGGATCCATAAGTAATGAACAGTAAGGCATGCTTTTAAAGCATTTGGTACTCACTAATAATTCATAAGCAATTTAAAAGATTCCAAGTGCCATTCAAAAAAATTATCCTACAATGAATTAGTATGGAATCTAATCAATTGTAGATTTGCTTTTTGATACTTACCCAGATGAGTATTACCGGTATATGCAGCTCATTAAATCAGTGCAAAGCTTAATTATACAAACTGAATGCATGTTTTTGCCTGAACATTAACTATAATAGGAAATAGATAGAGATACTATCATTTTCATTCTTAATTATGACAGACAAGTTTCTACCATGCAGCAATTTTGTCTTGTTTAGAAATAGCTTTTTTGTATGTTAAACGTTATGGAAAATACTTCCAAGAAAGTGTTTAGTAGTCACCTGTATCTACATTATGTTTGAATTGTAGCCTCTGAGTGAGGCATTTGAACCTCTGGTTTAGGGTTGTCGATTAAATTGCATTTTAAGAGATGATGGTGACAATGATGATGATTTTTATATTTAACTCAAAGGCAGTGAATATACCCAATACTCCTGCCTCTTTTCCCCACAACAACAACTGTGTGACATGGATTGGACTAACAGAGGGTGACTGGCCCAAAGTCACCAGGCCTAGAACCAAGTGACTGACAATGATTACACTGAGTTTAAGAGTAAATGAAATCAAATGCTAACAAAATCAATCCCCATTGATTTAGTATGATTTACTGTCTGATAGATACAATATGTATGATTGCAGCTGTAAACTTTATTTTCAAAAAATAAAATTTAGTTTTCATATGAACCTCAATAAAAATGAACATATTTTTAACAACATTTATAATGCTTATTGAAAGAAAACAATGTAGGAAAAGTTGTCAGTAGGATTCCAGGAACCAGCCAGTAAAGGAATTCAAAACTTATTTCTAAACACTGGGAGGGGTATTCTTTATTTTCTTTAACTAATAGTGTCTGTAATTGAGGACAGTAATGAAAATGAATCATAGTAAGAAATATAATATTGAAAATGAGGTCTAAACAGTTAGCTAGCCAAACAGTTTTCAAAAATTGTATTAATCTGATTGTATTAATTTTTTTTCAGCTGGAACAGTTTGAGAGTACTATTGGTTTTAAGCTATCAAATCATAGGGCTGCAAAACGATTATGGAAAGTTTGTGTGGAGCATCATACTTTTTATAGGTAAAATTTACATTTTTAATTAGTGGGTTATGAAATTTCCATGCCTTTTTATGTTTTTGAGAAAAAGTTTTAAATATGAAAAGCCCCTTGAGCTTTTCATAAATGAGCTTCATTTTTAAAAAATAACAAAAGTAAAGGCTTTTTTCCTCAAGCTATATGCTGGATTTTTTCCCTAAAATATTGTTATTATACAATGAATGATTAATTGATTATTAATGCTAGGCAATCTGTAACACATTGATAGATACCTAGGGCATCTACCAGTATCAATAGTAAAAATAGACAATAAATAGAATGAAAGGACTCTGGTAAAAATAGATTTTTGTTTTGAATCCTAATCTTCCATCTTTAAACTGCATTTCTTCAATATTTTGTGCCTTCATTCATTACAGTAGATTCTTTTTGTTCCCTTTGATAAAAGTATAGGCTGCAATAACTTATCTATGGCAATATAGAATATTTTGTTAGAGGGGAATTTGCCATAGAAATAATTTTGAATGAAAACAACACTGCCTTATTAGTCCAGTTTTCCCTGCAGACAAAAAGTGCTGCTAGTTCATTGGCTTTTTGACCTGCAAACCGCATCTACAGTACCTTTTGCTTTCCAGTGAAAGCTTCAGCACACCAATTATTGGACTCAAGAACTAGATTTATCCCAGGCTTCTTTTCCCTTCTACTGGGAATTCAATTTTATCTGTTACTTGTTTTTCTTACCTAAAAATGCTAGTTTGTCCAATTAACTTTTATTTTTAATTAATAATTAAAGTCATTCACATAGCCTGCTTGCAATTTAAATCATTGGCTTTGATTGTACACTTTATGGAAGACTGCTCTTATATATGATAGAACTCTCAAGCACAAAATGCAACAGATATGTTTGTAGGAGCTAAGTGATCATGTTAAGCTTATTTGCTACATCTGTCTACAGGAGTTAAGTTGTTTTCATTCTAATTTAAGGAGCTAGTTTTAGCCTCTAAAACCTTAAGTGGTTTAAAACCAAGGTTATCTGAAAGAGCATGCCTATTGATATCAAACTGCCCAGCATATAGGGCTCTGTTTTCATTCATTCCTGAAAATGATTCACTGGGGAGGAAAATTGAATGGTTCTGGGTGATTGCAACGCACAGCTGTGTGCAAATAATATCCACATTTGTGTATTCTGTTGATTAGAGTCTCATTCTGTTATATTTAAAAGCCTGCTCAAGGTGACAAAAATACTGGGACATTGAAAGCATTAACACTAAAGAGTTTTTGATTCAGTACTTATACAAGAATAATCCAGAAATTAACAAAGTTTTATTAGAGGTGGAAGACAGAAAAAAACAATCCTAACTGTAGGAAAAAGGAGAGTGAACTGCACAAAATGCAGAAAACTTATTATCATGTATTAATATCTTCTGGCGTCACCATTTTAATGATAGCATTGACAGTCTTGAAATTTGTCAGAATAATGTTCTAGAATGATTTTCTTCCATTTGGAAACATTGGTAATCTTTTATTGGAAAGAAGCAAGGCTCTACAAGGAATGATTTGGTATGGAGGAAAAGTTGATGCTCTTTATGAGGCTTTAACTGATCCTAACAGATCCTAAATCAATTATTTTGCATTCCGTTTGTTATCAGGTAGTTTTTATATCTGTTACATTATACTTACATATTACTTGAATTCTGAATTGAAAATATGTCCTTCTGAGATTGCATACCTTTTTCCAGAATTGCCCATTTTGTGCCTGAATCCACATTTTTAATAGTATCAAAGATCTTTAGGATATTAATGCTAAAGATTACATTGCTAATTAAATTGTGGGTAACTGACCACAGTTGTGACCAACAACTCCATCACTAAATGAAGTGATTGCTAAAAGGGAAATCATGTGACTGCACTGCGCTTTCATTTGACCGTTTCTTCCCTCCCCCCTCCAAATTGGAAGTCACTGTAGAGGTGCTGGGAGAACTTTCAAAAAACTGACCAATCAGTTTTAAAACCTTCAGGTTTTGTTTGCCTCTTAACCATTCCCCTACCCTTTGGAATGCTCACCCTAGCAATGGGATAATTTTCAAGAAGTAAATTAACGTTTGTATTTACTTTCATGGGAGGCTAAGGAATTACAAGAGAGTAAGGAGGCACACGATGGGGAATGCACATTGGAAGTAGTGCACTGATGCCAGCATATTATGCAAACAGTCTGATTTATTTCCCACTCTCCAATCTCTGCAAGGGAGGAACGGGTCAGGCACAGGTGAGATTGCCTACAGAAATTGATGGTTTTTTCTTCTCCCTCTTGTGAATCAGAGAGCTTGGAGTAAGGGATTATGAGAATAAACAGGCATATTATGATGAATTGTGGCATGCTCAGAATGGCCAATGCCAGTACATTGCTTTCAACGAATGCCTTCTTACTCTGTTGTAATCCCATCATCTCAATTTTTGTTCTGCAAGGAGGAAAAAACAAGTTAGGCATAGGATAGCCCTGAATGCAATGGCGTTCACATGAATGAGGGATGCTGCATAGGTTGTAAATGTAGGCATTAGTCTTGAAGTTATTTTTTTTCAGAACCATTGTAATTTCAGTCATTGAACACAGCAATTGGTAAGGACTATCTGCTTCAATCTACTAACTGACTAATGCTTTGGATTATAACCCTTAGAAATCTGTATATCAGTTCTAATCTCTTTCTCCCTGAAGATAATATGAGGACTAAGCTTACTGACACTAGTTTGCCATCTACCCATATAAACTGCTTTCCAGACAATACATAAAGAAATGTTCGTAACAGGAGTCTTACTGCCACAACATATTAAAGTAAAAAAATTGATTTTCTAATTTTAGATGCTATTGAATTAGAACTTTCAACTTTAGCTGGCAGGGGTTGCTGAGAGTTGTATTTCAGAACCTGTGAAGATTTTAAAATTTCATATTTCTAAATAACTTCTTTGGTCCTAGTTAATGTAAAAATGACTTTCCATGAATAATAATAGCAATAGTACTGTATTTAGCACGGCCTAGAGCGCCGATGGAAGACTAGTAATTCTGAATATGACAGGGCACTACTAAGACTTATATTAGGTCTTATTTAATGGTGATAAGGGCGGCAAAGTGTTTGTACTTTTCCACCCTTATTGTGTCCGTGGATAATCGCCCTGCGGCCCTGTTTAGGGTGACCTGTTCCCTTTTAAATTTGGGAAGGAGGGATGAGCCCTTACAGGTGCAAGCAGAGGAATTTGCTCAGTATCTGCTGGACAAAGTCTCTGAGATTCGGAAAGATCTTCATTCATCTGGGCAAGTGCCACAGAGGTAACTGGGGCCAATCTTAGTCATGTTTAACAATTAACAGAAGAGGTTAATTTCTGGAGCGCCTGAAAAAATGTCCTAAGTGTTGTGACCCAGCAAAGGCCAAGGTCACCATCATCCGAGGACTCGGATGGGGAAATAGCAGACAGCGTGCCGGTAGCCGCCCCCTCCCCAGACATGCAGCAACTCACAGAGGCAGAAAGTAGTGAGGAAGAAAGGGAGTGGATAGATGCAAGGGCGAGATGGCGTGATAAGAGGAGATTGGAGTGGGGCTAGGGAGCTGGGCGGGCCCCACCTGAGCAGTAAGAGAACCACGCCCCTGAGAGTATAAAGGGAGTGTGCTTGTAAGTAAAAGTTGTAGGGAACAACTTTTAACAGCATTTTAGACATCTGGATCATGGTTTGCTGAATAAAAGCATTTCTCTTTCAAGGACTTGTCTGCAGAAAGACTTGTGCCTGGAAAAGTGGGGGAGGAAGCCTGACTGATCATAACACCAAGATCTCTGCATTCCTTCCATTTTGTGCTTTTCTCCAGTTTTAGAGTAGATTTCTAAATTTACTGAGTTGTATATTTTATAATTAAATGAATAAAGAGTATGCATTTAATAAAAATAGAAGACTCAATTTATAACTCCTAAATTTTAAGACGATATCAATATTTGTTAGGGATGCCAAGATTGATTTGTTTCAAATTTTTCATAGCAAAGAACATTATTTGTTAAATTTATTTGCTGCCTATCTAGGAAGCCAAAAACATCAACCTGTCCCTGATCACCCTCGGAGAGGTCATCCGGGCCCTGCGGGCGAATCAGGCCCACATGCCATACCGAAACAGCAAGCTTCCATGGAAGCTCAACCTGGCAGACCTGGCTGGTTCGGAGCGAGTGCGGCAGTCTGGTACGCAGGGGGAGCGCCTGAAGGAAGCCAGAAACATCGACCTGTCCCTGATGACCCTCGGAGAGGTCATCCGGACCCAGTGAGGGGAGGTGGCCTGGCTGGCCCCCCCAAGAGTCTGAGGGACTGTGAATCGGCCCCCTGTTTAAAACGTTTGAGGACCCCTGCTTTGGAGCAAAGGGAACAGGCTTATCGATCTCGTGCTGATTTGAAACTGGTCTTACACTTACTTCAAATAACGTTTGGGCAACTGTCTCTAAAGGCCCTTCCAGCAACACGGAGCTGGTATCCGGTCTGTGATATACTGTGATTCGCGGAGGAGGCTAATCGCTGTTGGGCCAAATAGAAAAAAGAACTATGAATCTGATGCGGTAAGTCTTATTTGTTGCTTAGTAGGAACGATTAGGGCCTTCCCCACCATTTTGGCACTTTAGGAGCATCATGTTTACAATTTCCAGGGGCTACGTTTGCACAAAAAGCGAAGGCAA